>CABHPP010000992.1:22773-36931 GCA_902168425.1 Peromyscus attwateri
TGTGTGTGTGTGTGTGTGTGTGTGTGTGTGTGTGTGTGTATGTATCCATGCCACAGCAAATGCGTAGAGGTCAAAGAACACCTAAAGAATGGCTCTTTCCTTCCACCGTGTGGATGCCTGGGATCAAACTCATGTCGGCAGGCTTGGAAGCAAGTACCTTTACCCACTGTGGATGTCAATTTGACACAAACTGAAGTTTGGAAAAGAAAAAGTCCCCTCATTGGGAAAGAGGGAACCTCAATTGGAAAAAAGAAAGAAAAAATACCTCCATAAGACTGGCCTGTTGGCAAATCTGTAGGGCATTTTCTTGATTAATGACTGACATGTGAGGACCCATCCCATTGGGGGTGGTGCCACCCCTGGGCAGGTGGTCCTGGGAGGGATAAGGAAGCAAACTGTGCAAGGCCCAGAGAGTAAGACAATAAACAACAATTTTCCAAGTCCTCTGCCTCAGTTCCTGCCTTGAGTTCCTGTCCTGACTTCCCTCTGCGATGAACTGTGACCTAGGACGTGGAAAGCAAATAAACCCTTTTCTCCCCAAGCTGCTTTTGGTCATGGTTTCCATCACAGCAGTAGAAAGCAGACTGGAACACCCACTAAGCCACCTCGCCAGCCCCAGGTGACATTTCTAAAACAGACACACAGGACAGTCATTGAGTGGACCAAGGAGCAGGGAAACGTCTGTCGGTCTACTACACAGACGTTTAGCGTCTACCTTCCGAAACAGTTTATTGCCAAGTAAATGACACTTTTGAGGGTCTCCGAGTTCCTATTTCATCAGCAGCCAAAGTGGCATCTAAAGCCTAACTTGGAGCAAACTGTTCTCTGGGTGAAAAGGGCTGAAGAAGAAGAGGCCAGAGCCCTGAGCCTGTTTCCATTTTGGTGGGTCCTCCTGCCAAACTCAGGTTCAGTCGGCAGTCAGAGGAGCATGCTGTAAGCTCCTCAAAGAAGAGAGCCATACCCCCTCTCACAGGGAACCCCTAAGGTGTGCACATGGGGGGTAGAGTGAGAGGCTCGACTTACCAGTAATGTAGAAGGCCTTGTGATGGTCCAGGCGAACAGTCTGCAGGGCTCCATACTCTCCAGCAGCCCCGCTGTTGGGATGGAATAGTACCTGAGAAAGAGACGGTAGCTGTGTCTAAGAGAACCATGCTAGGCCAGCAAGACGGCGCCACAGGAAAATGTGTTTGATACACATGTCTGATGACCTGAGCTCGATCCCAGGAACCTACATAAAAAGCCAGCTGCAGTGGTGCACATCTGTAATCTCAGTGATCCTTCTGCAAGATGGGAAGCAGAGAGAGAATTGGCTAGAAGCTCGAGGGCCAACTGTGCTTGAGTATGACACAGCGTAGCAACAGGACCAGCAAGAGAGACCTCATCTCGGCCAAGTGGAAGGTCAGAACCGACTCTCAAAAGTTGTCCTCTGACCTCCACAGGCAGATGTGGCACATCTGCCTCCCCAAGACACATACTACATATATACCTCCGTACACATGAAAGGAAATCATGTCATGGTCTGCTCTATCCCCCATGCCCCTACCCATACCCCTAAACACTCACCGTCAAGCACAAGCCTGCAGCTGATGCTGGCCAACTCCTGGGAGCCACTGTGAAATTTTCATTTCACTAGGTGCTTAGGAGGGATGGTCTACAACACTGTGCAGCTGAAAGATCTCACAGGCCCAATGCTAGCTAGCACTGTAATCTTCAGGGTTCTGAGTGCCGGGGGCTGGTGCTTTTTAATTTCACAAATTAAAAATTCCAACACAGCCACAACAGCACTTTGAACACCCCTCAGGGCCCTTCTCTGAGAGGAACTTCTTATAGCTGCTTGGGTCATACACCCAGGAGTTCCATCTGCAGCTACCACTTGGGTGCAGAAGGCAGCCTGGAAATAAAGATGACTTACAAATATCCCAGGGCTTATGATGAAGTCCTGGTTCCTTCAGCCTCAGATTGCCTTTCTAACTCTCTTCAGCAAGAATGGCATAAGAGCCAGGCGTTGGTGGCGCACGCCTTTAATCCCAGCACTCGGGAGGCAGAGGCAGGCGAATCTCTGTGAGTTCGAGGCCAGCCTGGGCTACCAAGTGAGCTCCAGGAAAGGCGCAAAGCTACACAGAGAAACCCTGTCTCGAAAAACCAAAAAAAAAAAAAAAAAAAAAGAATGGCATAAGAACAGTTTCCACCTCTGGACCTTTTATTACAGTACTGGGGATCGAACCCTGGGCCACACATAGGCACACACTCCTGAGCTATGGCTCCAACCCAAGCCTAGCCTGAACACAGACACCTATGACTCAGTCCTACTGTACTGCTGAGGAAATCTTTCCTGATTCAGTCAGACATGGAAGAATTACCCTGAAGAGCGGAAACACCTAATTCAGAGGTCCCAAGGGAAGGACTTGGTAGGAAATAAAAGACCAGCATCGTTGGTAGGTTGGTGGGTTTGGGCTGGAGGCATGAGACTGCCCTGGTATGAATCATGTCCGTATATATTGCTGGGAAGGCACTTACGTGATTCAAAGTTTCCGTGGGGCTTGGGGAAAAAATAATGAGAAACATCTGTTTGAGAGGGAAACAGCTGCCCCCCTCTCCTGAGTTTCAGTACCCTGAGAGGATGCTGCCCTGAGCAGGGCTCCCCAACACCTGCTGCTTCCCCACCCCCCATCAACCCTACAAACACCCCCAGCAGGCTTCCTCCAAAGAAGCAACAAAGTCATTACTGAAAACCTCACTTCTTCCATCCCCAGAAAGCCACGCCTGTCACGGCAGGACACTGCTTTGTTTCCTTAAGGGGGGTGGGGGTGGGAGGGGCATGGGACTTGACACCCGGGACAGACACAGGACATGGACCATCTGTGATATGCTTAGACCCCCAGAAGACACAGTCAAGGTCGGTCTCTTCAAACCATGGTATCATTTGGAGCTCAGTAACAGAACCTCTTGAAGGAGAGGCTGCCACATTCAAAAGGTGTAAGTAGCACTAGCAGAAACTTCCAAAACCTAAGAAGCAAAACTGAAATGGCCTGTTCTTAGAGATGGGGGTGGATTTTGAGACACTCATATAAGCCACCCCACTTGGAGCTGACTGTTGATGGCTTTCTTGTTTATGTCAACATAGGAAAAAGATTGCAAGCTTACACACCATCATGGCTGAAAATATTTCCTCTCCAGACGTCTGTTCCACATTTCAAAGCCAACTGACTTTATCTTCTGCAAACCTGTACAGACTTCTTGGTTCCTTTTTCCCCCCTGTGTGCTGCTCTGCTTTGCTACATTTTTGTTGTTTTGTTAAGCATGGGAGTGTCACCCTGCACAGTATTATCTCCTGGGGTGTTCTCCTGCACCCCATCAGGCTGGGGTGTACACAGCTTCAAGTCTCCAAAAGCAGGGGTAGGGGAGAGGGATGTCAATCATCTGCATGTCACGCTCGGTGACACATTTCGCCACTAGGGGCCTCCCTAAGAGAAGTGATGGGTGTTCACATTGCCTCCATGTATGGCTTCTGGGTGTGCCCAACTATTTATAGCCCACAGCTGGCCTATATTGGAGTGGACTACATAGATACAGAGGTATTGAGGAAACTTTCCCTTCATTGACAATATTTGGACCTGGTCATGAAAGATGTGACTTGATCACTCATGACATCACCACCTCCAGCTTCCATCTTGGAGTCAGGACACTAGAAAGTGGGTCACTAGGTTCTGAAATATGTACCGCTCCCCTCTCAGGCTCTTAGCCCTCTCTTTTGGTTGCTCTCCCTGCCTATTCACAGACCCATCAGTGTCGGAGACAAAGGGTTAAATATGCAGAGCATGCAGCCAGATGTCAGCTACTGCGGGTTTGGAACATTACAGAGACGACGACCTTCCTAGAGGGAATGAGGTAGGTCATGAGGTCATAGGTATGAAAACTAGCAGCCACTGGTTGCCTTATGCCTCTCATTCCATGGCCCTGCCAAATGAGAGGATATGTCTACACTGTTTCTCTCTTCAGCTCTGGGCTACCTTCGAAATGCAGAGAAGCCAACCGCTGAGACACATCTGTGTAATGTTTTGAGCTGACTGTCTAGGGAGTTCTTTGGGCTTCTAGAAACTGGAATGGTTTTCTAAACCAACCCATATTAGAATCCTTCTAAATGGAGGCCAGAGCTGTGGGTGGATACAAATTGCATTTATTAAGAGGTACAAGGGGCTGGACAGGTGGCTCAGTGGTTAAGAACAATTCCTGCTCTTGCAGAGGACCTGGGTTTGGTTCCCAGCACCCATATTGAGGCTCACAACTGTCTGTAACTCCACTTACAGGGGATCTGATGTCTTCTTCTGATGACTGTGGGCACTGTATACAAGTAGTGGACCCACATAAACTCAGGCACACATAATGTACATAAAATAAATATTTTTAGAGGTACATACTATGTATATGGATGATGGATGGATGGATGGATGGATGGATGAATGGATGGTGGATGGATGGGTAGATAGGTGGGTGGGTGGATGGATGGATGGGTGGATGGATGGATGGATGGATGGATAAATGGATGAATGGGTGGGTGGGTGGATGGATGGATGGATGGATGGATGGATGAATGGGTGGGTGCTGTGGGCTGTTCTGTATGGCAAATGTGTTGCTAATAAAGCACTGATTGGCCAGTGGCTAAGCAGGAAGTAGGCGGGACTAACAGAGAGAATTAAAAGAGCAGGAAGGCAGAAGGAGACTGCCTGCCAGCCAGCAACCGCCAGGAAAAGCAGCATGTAAAGATGCCGGTAAGCCACAAGCCATGTGGCAAGGTATAGAATTATGGAAATGGATAACTTAAGATATAAGGACAGTTAGCAAGAAGCCTGCCACGGCCATACATTTTATAAGCAATAGAAGTCTCTGTGTTTCCTTGGTTGGGTCTGAGCGGCTGTGGGACTGGCAGGTGAAAGAGATTTATCCTGACTGTGGGCCAGGCAGGAAAACACCAGCTACAGGTGGGTGGGTGGATGGGTGGGTGGATGGATGGATGGATGAATGGATGGTGGATGGATGGGTAGATAGGTGGGTGGATGGATGGGTGGATGGATGGATAGATGGATGGGTGGGTGGGTGGATGGATGGATGGATGGATGGATGGATGGGTAGATGGGTGGATGGGTAGATGGGTGGGTGGATGGATGGGTGGATATATACAAAATCATTTGCTTTGATCTGCTGGCCTCCTCTAAAACTATTACAAATCCAAGACAATTTAATCTCTTCATTTCAACAGTTTAGGCTGACCAAAAAAAAAAAAAAAAAAAAAAACAACCCAAATTCATGGCCATCAACTAGCCCTGCTCTTACATTCCAAAGTGGTCTTCTCTAGAGTGTCTACATGCACACTGGAAGAAGCTGGTGCCCTGGACCCACATGAAGATACCATCAGAAGCTCCCTGTAGACAGTAGGCTGCTGCCTACTGCTAGGCCATAGGTGTGGTAAGAAAATAAACAAGCCCCCACTTGGGCTAGTTATCAATACAATGTAGGTCCCTTGATGGTGTCAAGACTTGTACATGTTTCTCCCACTTGGTTCCTGGACCTAACCCAGTGAGGGTACACAAATCTGATGCTAAAGGAAGACACAGCTCTGTCTGGGAACAGAAGTAGGCATGAGAAGGAGTTGGCGTCCACAGGTAGCCTGACCACATCAAGAAGATCACTTCCTGGTAACCCCAATTATTCTACTAGTAGCCATGGCCATAGACACTCAGGAGCACCTCTCCACGGAAGTCTCCGCTAATGCTGTTAGGGTCACACAGTACTTCCGGCTTAAGGCAGAAACCGTCTTCCTGTGTCATGCTGTTCCAGAGGGCCAGGCCCGGAGACTCTGGTGCTCTACAGAGGCAGACGTTCAAGAGTGACCCCAGACTCCTTCAGAAGACTGCTCAGATCTAAGACTGCTCTAATCTGCCAATCGCTAAGAACTTCATCAATGTGTGCAGAAGTGCGGTGGTCCACTCAAGACCCGGGTTCTGGCTGACGTGGGAAGGTACCTCAGCGCCCACATGCGCATCTGAACCACTCCCATGTGACCCCCCTCAAAGACATAAATAGACCCTTTGAAGCATGGATTTCCACCTGGTTTGCTGATGCTCACTGGACCTTACTCAGGGGTCTCCAAACTCCTCCAGGTCCCACCTCTCCCCACGCTTTCTCTTTCTTTTAGTAAATGGAAGACACACGGACATGACAGGTAAAGCCTATCAGGACGGACATTTCCGGGCTGCTATTTGGTGCTTCAGAGCACTCTGAGGAGGGGACAGCAAGGATGGGATCCTGGAAAGTAGAAACCCAGAGTCACTGCCAGGGGCTAATTCAAGAACAGGCAGATAACTATGGTGGCACAGTCCTGTAATCCCAGCACACAAGAGACTGAGGCAGAAGGATTGCAAGTTCCAGGTCATCCTGTTGCAAGGGGGTCTTTCAAAAGTAAACAAGTAAACAACAACAAAACAACAGGATGCAAAGTGTGTGTTGAGCCTTCCCAGAGTGGGGAAAATGCTGGGAACGTAGAGACCTTGCTGACTTTCATTCATTCATTCATTCATTATTTGTTTATCCACTTCGCATGCACTGGATGCTGGCTGGGTACGGATGCTGTTAGGTACATGAATACTGAAATCTGGACCCAACAGATGGGACTCTTGCCCCCAGAGAGCTTCCATTCTAGCTGAGCCTAGAACTGTACAGGCATCTTGTCCAACAAAAATGTGCCGAGTATCCAAGTTATGTCAGAAAATTGAATGCATGCAGAAAAAGAAAATTAAGCCTTAGAGATAATAAAGACTCACTATAATTCTACACTAAGCCAAAATGTTAAATATAAATACAAATCTGGATTAGCAAACTGAATTATTGGAGGCAGTTCATCTCTGAAATTCATCCCTGGGAATTTTTGCAAAGGGTTTGCACCAGCCATTGGCATGCACCTTCTGAGGTGGTCATTTGTCTCAAGGTAGCGGGTGTGAGATGTGAGACA
Organism: Peromyscus attwateri; assembly: GCA_902168425.1. Taxonomy (NCBI): domain Eukaryota; kingdom Metazoa; phylum Chordata; class Mammalia; order Rodentia; family Cricetidae; genus Peromyscus; species Peromyscus attwateri. The sequence continues at coordinate 29,780 of CABHPP010000992.1, forward strand.
CAGCCCAGACACAAGCTTCTCCAACTTACCCTGTGCCCCGCCTGTGACCTGCCAAAGAGCACCTCAGAGGCATCAAGGCCATCGAAGTTCCGGTTTGGAGGCAAGCTGGCTCCTGCCAGGGCTATCGCCGTGGGGAAGACGTCCAGCACGCTGCAGGAAGAAGAAGAGACAGTTTGCCTCAACTCCTCCAACTCTCTCTGGCTCTCCTGTGATCAAACCCCACCTGAAGCAGCCCAGAGCACAAGCAGACAGCCTCCTCTCCTACAGCCCACGTTGCCTGTTACTCTTTGGGGTTCTACCTGGATTTCTGCTACAAGAGGCAGGTGACAGCCAGGTGTGGCACAGACTCAAATTCAGCTTTACCGCCCATCTAACTTCCAATTCTGCAGTTTCCTATTCAGTAAAATGTGTGGTTTACTAACAGTAGCTGCTTCATAGGGTGGAAGTGTGGGCCAAACACTCAGGGAAAAGGCACAGAAGGAGCCTGGCACTTGCCGGCTGTTTTTCTGATAATCACTAACAGGGTCACACCTTTGAACCCAAGGACTAAGAGTTGGCTGCTACCTTATCAGGAGTAGTGTGCGGCAGGGTGGCAGGTGTCTGCAAGAAAACACATGCTTCATTTTTCATTGCCTGAGTCTCTCTCACACAGGACTATTTCGTCTTTAGCTGAAGTATGTGAAATTTTAGTTATGACGTGTGAAATACTCCACTTCTAGAACTTGGCTTTAACTCTTTTTTTTTTTTTTTTTTTTTTTTTTTTGCCCATGACAAAATAGTGAATGTTTTATAAGAAAAAAACTTAGAACATACAGAAATATAAAAAGAAAACAACACATAACTAGTCTATCATTTGATGGTAACTACTGTTAATATTCATTATTTTAAGAATTCAAATTTAGGGGCTGAAGAGATGGCTTAGCAGTTAAGAGAACAGACTGTCCTTCCAGAGGACCTGGATTCAATTTCCAACATCCACATGGCAGTTTACAACTGTCTGTAACTCCAATTCCAGGCGATCTGATGCCCTCACACAGGCATACATTCAGGCAAAACACCAATGCACATAAAATATAAATAAATAAATAAACAAACAAATAAGTAGAATTCAAATTCTTGTGTGCATGCAGTACACATATGTGTGTATGCTTTGCCCACATGTACATGTGTGAGGTCAGAGGTTAACATCAAATGTCTTCCTCTGTCATTCTACATTTGGTTTCTGAGACAGACTCCCTTGACATTTCAGCTTGACTGGCCAGTGAGGCTCCAGGATCCTTTTCCCTCCAGCACTGGAGTCCCGGATGTGCCTTGATATCCAGCTTGTACATGGGTGCTGGGGATCCGAACCCAGGCCCCCATGCTCACCTAGCAAGAGTTTTAGCCCCTGAGCCATCTTCCCAGCCCCACCCACTATTTTAACTGGTGGTCTTGTTAATGTGATTTTATTCCTTTCTGTTTTGTTTGTGTGTTAAGACGGTGGCTCATGTACCCAAACCAGCCTTGAACTCCTGATCCTCTTGCCTCTACTTTATGAGGGCTAAGATTACAGGTTTGTGTCATGTGAATTTTTATTTTTAAGTCATGTGGAACTTTATCACACTGCATATCTCCCAAAAGCCTACTGTGCTCACATCAGGAGATGGGGGTGGGTCGTCAAAAAAAAAAGCAGAGGGGCTGCCCTTTCAACAGAGCAGCTTGTAGAAGAGCCAGGGGAATTGAGAGAGCCAATGGGATTTGCCAGAACTAGGGAGCTGGGCCAACATGAATTCTGTCATGGGTTAGATTTTCCCAGAAAAGAGGTCCTGGTACCCAGAGGCTGGGACAGCATCAGAACTCAGGAGCAGGGATGGGAAAGCTCTCAGGGCCATGTCTTATCAATTTATCTACCCTAAGTTCTAGGAAGTGGCTCTCTGCCTTCCATGGAGGCTACAGAGAAGATCCACCAAGCATGTGGCATCTCCAATCTGCCCACCTCCTTCTCCTGTCCAGGGCTCTGCCTATGACCTGCGGCGGAATCTCTCTCGTTGACTGTGGGACAAAGTGTTTCTATTTGCCCGAAGCTTTCACAGTTCACAAAACTGGTGGCTTATTTCTTGAGATAGGCACACCAGGAACTGGCATCCCACACTGGTGCTCAGTCAAGGCGTGCAGAGTCAGCACTCAACAGAGTACAGAACAGTCTGGAAACCTGAGCAGAGTCCAAGGTTCCTGCCACAGACCAGGAAGCAAAGAGGTCTACAGTGTGGGTCTGAAAAGGCTGAGATGGTTTAGGGCTGTTTGTTACAGCGCTCTCGCTCTCTCTCTCTCTCTCTCTCTCTCTCTCTCTCTCTCACACACACACACACACACACACACACACACACACACCACTAAGAGAGATCAGTATCAAACCCATAGGCAAGAAAAACAGGATCTACAGTCTACAGTAGATACTTTAATTTGTGTGCATTTGCGCACCTGTGTGGGGGTTTGCGCACCTGTGTGGAAGTGTCTACACACCCGTATGTAGAAGGTGTTGGTGTCCTCCTCTATCACTCTCTATTTATTCCTTTGAGGCAGCGTCTCTCCCAGAACCTGGGTTTGTGTTTTCTCTGCTAGTCCCAGCATGCCCTGCTGATTCCCCTTACTGTCTCACCCTGCCCGTCTTGGAGCTGGGGTTACAGGCATTCGTGGGGCATCCAGCTTGTTATGTGGGTGCTGGGATCTAAAGCCCAGTCTTCTTGATTGCTCAGCAAATGCTCTTGACCAACACACACACACACACACACGCATGCACGCACGCACACGCACACTCATACACTCACATATGCTCTTACACACATACACTCACACATATGCTCACACACATACACTCACACACACTTATACACACACACTCACAAATACACACACTCACTCACACACACATACACTCATACACTCACACATATGCTCACACATACACTCACACACACACTCATACACTCACATATGCTCACACACATACCCTCAACACACTCACACACATACACTCACACATACTTATCCACATACACTAACAACACACACACACTCATATACTCATATATGCTCACACACACATACACTCTCACACACACTTACACACACTCATACTCACACACACTTATATACACTCACAAACACATACACACTCATACACTCACATATGCTCACATACATACACTCAACACACACACATACACTCACAAACACACTCTCACACACACACTCACACACACTCATATACACTCACACACACTCACATAAATTTGAAGTGGACTGTAGGTTTTCTTTTTCCATCTTAAGAGACATCAGCATCACAGACAGATCAAACCAGCAAGCCAGGGACACAGACTCTGAATTAAACTTTCAGAATGAATTACACACTTTTTTTTCTGTCTTTTTCCTCCTCTGTATCATGAGGTTTGGCATCCTGACTACACAGCACTAATCTAAATCTAACACTCAAGGAATCCCAGTGTGTCTGGCATGTCCTTCGGAGGTTTCTAGTCTACCCAGAACTCAAAGAGAACTTTCACCCACAAAGAAAACTTCTTCAACAGGTCTGGTGACTCGCACTGCTGAAGGTAGCCCAGTCCAGCCTGGGCATGCCTGGGCTGTCAGGAAGTCATTTATCTAAGAACAGCAGAAGCCCAAGCCCGAGGTTAGCAGTGGGAGAGTAAATGCTCCCTGGAACACACAGACCCAAGACTGGGCTTTCCTGTGTGTGAACCTGGAGGCCAGGTCTATCTTACTGAGGCTACTGGTGGCCCTCCAGATCTCAGTCTTAATCCAAAAAACAGGTTCTGGAAGTCTTTGAAACCTTGAAGAAACAGAAAAAACAAAGAGTCGAACTCCAAACCTGCAAAACCCAGTGCTGCATGACCAGCATGTTCATTCTGGTGCGCGGTTTCCCGTCAGAGCTGCGTTCTGACCTGGGTGGGCATTTTTGCTTTCATGGGTTTCTTCCTCTGTTACAAAAGACGGGCTAGAAAGGTGGCTTAGTTCCTGCAGAGGGCCTAAGTTCGATTCCCAGCACCCACATCAGGCAGCCCACAATTTCCTGTAACTCCAGCCTCTGTGAGCACCTGCACTCAGCTGCACAAACCCCGCCCCCCTACACAGAATTTTAAAAAGTCTAAAAAAAAATAAATTACATTTTACAACTATTGATATAAAGACAAACAGATATAAACCATTTTATTCCACTTCAAAGTATTTTTCTTTTCCTTTCTTCTTTGTTTTGTATGTGTGTGCAAGAGTGGGCATATGGTATATGTACATTTATGTGCAGGTGCACATTCGGCACATGCACCAGGATGCAGAAGAGGATGTCATGTGTCCTGCTCTGTCACTCTCCACCTTATTTGCTTGAGACAGGGTCTCGCACTGAGTCTGGAGATGGGCTGGCAGCCCACAAGCCTCAGTGATACTGCTATCTCCATCCCCTAGAACACTGGGGTCATAGGCATGCATTCGGCTATTCCAGGGTTTTTATGTGGGTTCTGGGGGTTCAAACTTAGGTCCTGTGCTGTATAAATATTCCTACCCACTGAGAAATCTCCCTAGCCCCAAGTAATTTTCCTTTTTTTAAGACAAGACTGTCATGTGTCCAAGGCTGACCTCTAGAGTGCTGGGATTACAGGCATGTGTTACCACATCCTGTGTATACAGTGTTGGGGATCAAACCCTGGGCTTTGTGCATGCTAGGCAAGCACTCTACCAACTGAGCTGCATCCCTGGCCCCCTCATGTAAACATTTCATGGGCTCTGGCACTGTGCTTCATGGGCCTGGTGTATAAGTGGGTTCCCGCCCCCCAAAGCAACACTTCCATAGACCCTCTGATAGTCAGAAAGGAAGGCAGAGCCCACTCGTGAAAGGAGAGGGCTGAGACAGACAGCTTTGCGCACTGAACAAAGGCTACCCTGGGAGCAGGCAGGGTGACACCTTTCACGTTCTTCCATCATGACAAAACTATTTTCTTTTTCGTATTTCTCGGAAGCTTGTTCACGGGAGAGACATGTGTTCCTGTACATTGATTTTAAGATAAGATCTCTCTGTGTTGTCCAGGCTGCTTTGGATTTCTAAGTTCAAGCAACTGTTCTCCTGTCTCGCTCCTCCCAAGTAGCTAGGACCATAGGCTTGCACTATCCCATCCAACCAGTTGGTGTTCTTATCCAAGCGAGGTATCAAAGGGAGTAGAGATTGAGTGGTGATGAGGAGGGTATGGAAGGGCTCTGCCTGCTGGATGCCAAGCTATGCCAGCAGGGAGAGAGCTGAAGGGTCGCGGGGGGGGGGGGGGCGCTTTCTTTTGGTAGAATAGCCCTGGGCTCCAAGGTCGGGTGGGTGGGAACTGAGATGTCACAACAGGCAGGAAGAGGGCAGGAAGGAGGGTTTCCTAGAAGCTGAGGGCAACTGAACTGGGGCAAATCTGACCCAAAGATGGAAAAAGAGAAGCGGGGTGTCAGGGAAGGACTGGGGAGACTTGGACCAGGATAAAGGAGTCACTCTCATCTCCTCTCTCCCCGGGAGTGAAGGAGGCAAGTACGGAAAGGCGCCAAGAATAGAAGAGATGAACACAGAACCACCTCCAGTGGAGGGTGAACCGTCCCCAGGACACAGAAACAGGCTCTTTTTTAGCATTTAATTGTAATTTTCTTTCAGCATTGTTATTCCCTCTCATTATCCCTGAAAAAGCTGGGTCTCCACCCCTTCCTGGTCTTAGTCACACTGCAGAGGCTTCAGGGGCTAGCCTGTGTTCATATTTGACTGGCAGCCCATCCCAAGATCTCCCCACTCTTGAGTCTCTCTTATAGGCAAGCCTGGCCCCAAAAGCACCTACTTCAGAGAAAGCCAGGGTCCTAGAGCATCAGAAGATATCAAACAACAAATGACAAAGTGTCTCTTCTGGACAGCGTCTCAGGGGGCAGGAAAGAGGCCTTGGCCCATCTCCCTAAATTCTCACCACTACCAGACCCAGGAGAGAGCAGATGGCCTCGAGAGTGGATGCATGGCTGGGTACCGCCAAGGAGGTATCATATAGACCACAGGACATGATGTGGACAAGGACTTCACAGCTTCTGCATCTGGACCCAATTCTATGCCTACAGACAAGACAGGATCTGCTGAGCTTCACTTCTTCCTTAGAACCATTGTCTTACTAGTATCAGCAGGGCCCCTTGGGGTAGCTTGGGCCTTCTCTGCAGTTCCAGCCGATTTCCCAATAAGATTGTTGCAAGAACTTCTTATCGTCCAGCCAACTCCTGCTTGCCCCGTTCTTGACAAGAGTGGTCCTCCATCCAGAACAGGGATGGAGATGCCCATCTCAGGCACAAAGCCAGGTGTGGTCCTCCATCCAGAACAGGGATGGAGATGCCCATCTCAGGCACAAAGCCAGGTGTGGTCCTCTATCCAGAACAGAGGGAGATGCCCATCTCAGGCACAGAGCCAGGTGTGGTCCTCCATCCAGAACAGCGATGGAGTTGTCCATCTCAAGTACAGAGCAGAACCTTCAATTTCTTCCATAAGACTAAGAGAAATTTTACTTAAGTTGTGGTTCTCAACTAGTGTCTTTTTATCCTTCCAGGGGACATATGGTACTGCCTGGAGATACTTTGGTTGTCACAAACAGTTACCAGGAAGAGGCCTGGCATTGTGCTAAACATCCCACCATGCACAGGACAGACCCTACACCCACCCACCCCACAGCAAAGAATTATCTGGCTCAAAATATACACAATGTTAAGTCTGAGAAGCACTTCACTAGAATTGTAGGGTAAAATTATCACAACTTTTCGACTTTGCCCACAGAGCCATTCTTCTGAAGGTAAGTTGACTTCTCAAAATCAATACCATCCAAGCTGATTTGCTCATGACTGCCTCCCTAACATCTAGAGCAATGTTTCACCCACAGTTGAAACCAGCAATAAAAATGTTTGTTAAATAATGGGTTCTCTCTATTTGGTAATCATGGCTTCAGGTTTTGAGGGGCAGTCATGTGCAAGATCTTTCTTAAATAATTTTATGCCAGTGAGGCATACATCCAACTATTAACACTGGGTTTCTCTAAAAAATAGCCAATGAGCTTCATGCTAAAGGCCTCCAGCCCATTCTTTTTCTTTCTTTCTTTCTTCCTCTCTTTCTTTCTT
>CABHPP010000993.1:5933-52978 GCA_902168425.1 Peromyscus attwateri
AAGGAAGGAAGGAAGGAAGGAAGGAAGGAAGGAAGGAAGGAAGGAAGGAAGGAAGGAAGGAAGGGAAGAAAAGAAAGAAATAGGTGAGGTGAAGATGTAGTTCTTTGATAGAGTGCCTTGCCTAGCATGTGGACGGCTCCAGATTCAGTCCCCAGCACAGTAGGGGGGAAAGAAATAGGTAAAGGTAGCCTTACCAGCCTTTTTAATAAGGTGTAAGTGTGTGGGTGGTGCCAAAGGGGTTGAGGGGTGGGGATGGGGGTAGGAATGGGAGTAGGGATGGGGGTGGGGTGGTATGTGCATGTGAGTGTAGGAGTCCCCTGGAGGCCAGAGACTTGAGGGTCCCCCTGGAGCTAGAGATACAGGCTGTTTCTGAGCCACCTAACATGGGTGCTGAGAACCAAACGCAGGTCCTCTGCAAGAGGGTATGAACTCTTAACCATTGAGACATCTCTCCTGCATCCTGAATGGCCCTTTACCTATTGAAGAAATTGAGTCCGTAATTTAAAGCATAGCTACAAAACATTGCAAGAAAGAAAACTGTAGAATACAAGCTCTAGTAAACCTTCTAATGGGCTGAATGGGGACGTCCCAAAGATAAAGCCCTGTCTTAGTCTAAGACTCTGAATATTACAGAAAGGAAATAGGGGGTAACAAGCATATCAGAACAGGGGGAGGGCAGTTCACAAGCCAAACAATGTATGTACTGAGGGCATGCGCTGTGGGGGCTTGAATGATAATGCCCCCGGCAGGCTCACATGCTTGAATACTTGGGTTCCCAGTTCATGGAACTGTTTGGGAAGTATATGGAGGTGTGGCCTTGTTGGAGGAGGTGTGCCACTGGGGTGGGAGCGGGGTGGATGCTTGGAGGTTTCAAAAGACCTGCACCATTCCCAGTTAGCACTCTTGGCCTGGTGCTTGTGGATCAAGATGTGAGCTCTCAGCTATTGGGCAGTATCATGCCTGCCTGCCTGCTGCCATGTTCCCCACCATGATGGTCGCAGACTCTAAGTCTCTAGACCCATGAGCCCCCTATTAAATGCTTTCTTTTATAAGTTGCCTTGGTCACAGTGTCTATCACAGCAAAGGCAAAGTAACTAAGACACGCTCTGCCAGTCCAAGTCAGACCAGCCGCCCTGGACTCCTGGCATACAGGTCCACAAATGGGTGCATTCCCACTTCCAGGTCGGTGCAGCTCCAGTCCTACCTCCTCTGTTGTCTTACCCACCCCACTACCACATCCTCCCAGAACAACATCTGTCAGCTCTCAGTCTTTGGATCCTAGGATGGACACCAATAAATAAGAGGCTTCCACTATACCCTGTCCAGATCCACTTCTGGGACCATGAGGAGGTCACATGTCCTTTTTAAATGTCAGCCCCCAGGTGTGATATGAACCTGCCCTGGAGAGACACTATTGAGATGAAATGAGATAAAGTATGCAAATAGTTGAATGTAAAGGAGCCTGGCCAGAGAGGGAACAAAATTCTGTCATAGCCACCCTGCTGCTGTTGGAATTATCACTGCTTAGCTTGTCTGTTTCCTGGCTTTTCTATTAAACGATGTTGAGAAAGGGATCAAACTACATTTCTTTGCACTATCCATACTGAACACAGTAAATGCTTGTACTTCAGTGTATGTGTATTGAATTAAGGTGCTGAAGTAATATATAAAATATTAGAGTATATGTAATGAAAATGTACTGAGTGAACAGAAGGATAAGTAAACAAACAACTCCAAGTTCCTGGTTTTGTCTCAATCATGGGCTCTCTAACATCACACCTTGGAATGAATGCTCAGGTTCACATCACCACTCACCATACCTCCTCTCTAAAAAGAAGAGTTTCAAAAACATTCACGGACTGGAAAGATGGGGCTAGAGAGACAGATCTGCAGTTAAGAGCACTTGTTCCTCTTGCAGAGGCCCCTGGTTCTGTTGCCAGCACCCACGTGGCAGCTCACAACTTTCTGTAACTCCAGTTCCAGGGGATCCGACACCTTCTCCAGCACTCGTGCCCTGTGTGTATGTAGTTTACAGAAATAGATGAAGGCAAACATACGCATAAAATAAAAAGATTTTTTTCACAGTGTTAGGATTTCTCCATCTGCTAGAAACTAGATGGTCAGAATTGCTGGGGTTTCTCACACCTCTCTCACCAACACATCCCTTTTTGTCTCTGAGCTTCACCCAGCCTGAGAACAATCTCCTCAATATGCTTTTATAATTTTGACATTTCAGTGACATTTTCCTATTGGATCATAGATTAGTCTTTCTTGTCTCCCCTATTAATCTGAAACTCCTGCAAGACAGGTATTTGACTCGTTTTAATATATTCCTCACGTCTGAAAGAATAAGAAGAGCCACCGCTTGAGGATGAGCCAGGCCTACATTGGACACCTCAGAGCTGAGTAGTATCACATCAACTCTCTGTCTCAATTTCTTCATTTGAAAGTTGGCAATAATAGTATCTAATTCTCACTAGTGTTGAAGAATATCAGGTCCACAGTTTCTAGCACACAGTTAGAATGTCATATATGATTTTTACCTTGTGGCTATTTAATAAATAATAGAGTTAAGTTTCTTCAAGAACACTGAGACTTTTCACAAAATATACATTTTTGCCTCTGTCTAAATTAAATCTGCTTGAAATATTAAAAACACTGCCTATTGATTACTCAATGGGATTTATTCACCATAAAATCTTAGAGAATGCCATATGTTTGTATATGTGTGTAAGTCCGTCTGAATAAAGAAATTGCTCAATCAGGCTCAAGGAATTACCACAAATGTGGACCCCAGAAGATCAACTACATGCATACCCAAATGAAGCTCTGCAACTAGGTGGAGAGAAAGCATGCTGGGAAACGAACCCAGGGTCTCATACATTCAATGCAAGCACTCTACCATTGAGCTATACTCCCATCCCTGGTCATGGAATTTTAAATCTTCTTTTGTAAGCAAGAAATCCTATAAGGCACTGAATCACTCTATTTTTCTGTTAAGGAATCTGAGGAAGAAAAGGGCCATGTCTTATGAAGTCTCTAGAGTCAATACATAGCCACACCTTGTAGCTGCCTCCTAGATTTAAAAGTATATATCTGAACAGATAGTCCCCGTATTTCTAATCACTTGACTACCTTTAAAGTCAGAATGCAAGGCTAAAATAATGAAGTAGAGCGGTGTGACATTGTACTCAACTCTTCTAATACATGCTGCAACCGGAATCTGCTCCATTTCCTGCAGTTTACAAATATGGCATTTTCTCTTGTTGCATATTCAAATGTCTTAGCTTTTGAAGGGCTCCTCTCTTTCTGTCCTTATTTAACAATTTTTTTCTTTGTAATTAGCACTCAAGCATGAGGACTTCTTTTCTATTAAGTTTTAAACCCAATTTCTATTGTAATTTCAGATGTAATTACTGCTCCTCTCCGGCACAGGCTCTGAGGTGAAGCACACGTTCACACGGCTCTGCACAACATCCATTCTCCTTTACATTTTGTTCTTTGGGATCAAATTGAAAGGGCAGCAAGTAATAGCTTGTGACCCAATAAGTGAATTAAGAGAAGGAGGAGAGGAAATCATGACCAGCTCACAGCAAAGGTGTTGGTTGCTCTTACTTAGGAAGTGCTCTATTTGGACATGATGGGAAACCTCCCCACCTCTCTTAGAGGAAAGACTCCCTCTTCTGTCAACACGGACAAAGCTGATAAAGCATCACCAAGGTGCACATCGCATGCAGGGGAGAGATTTTGAATGTTTTATTCAGTGCCAAGGACTCTTCCTCCGTACTTGCCAAAACAAAGACATATGCAGGCCTCACGTATAATTAATTATTCCTTCACATCGTTAAGCATTAACATCAGTTGGGCTGGAGAGATGGCTCAGTGGTAAGAGCACCTGTTCTACAAGCATCTACGGACATGAGTTCCAATCCTCAGCACCCATACAAATGCCATGCCAGTAAGCCAAGCACTGGGGACTAGAGACAGGCAGATTCCAAGAGCTGTTGACTTGCCTGCTTAGCTGAAATGGTGAGTTTCCAATCCATGGATAAACCCTGTCTAAAGACAATAAGGGGTAGAGCAATTGAAGAAGACACCCAGTGTCCAACTCTGGCCTCCATATGGATTCGTGAGCCCTCACATACCTGAGCACTCCTGTGAATGTGACATATGCACACACACTTACACGCATGCAACACACACACACACACACATGCAGCACACACTTTCACATGCAACACACACATAAAACAGTCATACAATACAATATACACACAAGCAACACCTACACACATGCAGCACTCACACACATGCAACACTTACACACTTTTAACACACACACACTTGAGTCAGAAAAATAGTTTCCCTCGGATATAGCAAAGGAAAAAGAAAAGGAAGGAAAAATTAGCTCTTAAAATAATATTTTCACTAAAATTTGCCTGGATATAAGCAGATACTTTTGAATAGTAATGTTGAGGAACAATTACGGAATCACAAATGAATGTTACTTGAGAAAGTCAGTGTATACCACTATCACGGAACTTATTACCCTGCCCTGAAATTATCCAGACACCCTACAGCTCTCCCAAGTAGACAGTGAACTTCCTAAGGGCAGAAAAATCATCTCATCCAGTTTATCTCCCAGGGTCTGCTCCACCACAGATGCTCAATAAACATCTGAAAGAGAAGGGAAAGGGGGTATTCAGGTTGACACACGGCTCTGTCCCCTCGGCTGCAATCAAGCACAGTGTGCGGGCTCATTTTTCACTCAGCGCAGATTAGATGATCCCTGCCCTTGAGCACCTTGAGATATAGAATGGAGGAGAAGGCAAAGGGGAAGAAAGAGGCCTGGTCTTTAAACACTGCCGTTTACACTTTCGTTTCCTTAACTGAAGCTCCGGTCCTCACATCTCAGTCTTCCCACGATGCCACCTAAAGCCCATATTGGACCATACTCAGAGTACTGTATAACCAAGCCCACCTCACTCACCAGCTCCTCCCTCCAACCCCAGTAGCACCCTCAGTGACTGAGGCTCCTCTTCTGCTCTCTAGTTCAGACTCTAAAGCTCTCCAAGCAATAGGTGAGAGTTCTGTATTTAAAAAAAATAAAATAAAATAAAATGGGGCTAAGGATACAGCCAGAGGAAGAGTGATTTCCTAACATACAAGGCCCTGAATTCAACCCCCAGCATCCCTAAAAATAAAAAATGACTTCTTTCCTCATTACTTCCCCGTAACTGACCCATTGACATTGCCAATGGCCTGCTTCTCCTTCTGACTCATCGCCTACGTAAAGACAAATAGAAATTAAAATATGAGGTTTCATTCTTCCTACTGAAAAATAAGAGAGAACACATACACCAGCTTTCCTCAGAGCATTAACTGTAGAAAACTTTTAAGTACGCCCCCATAATGTCTCAGGAACGTACATGAATCCTAAAAACTAGACAGGCTTCCTTCCATCTTGGTGAACAGTTCTTTCTCAAGTAGAAGGGAGTCATGTCTTTGACTATGGATTTTAAGGGTGGTCATACCTCTGCCTCACAATGCTGAGGGAATGTGGAGCCCAACCTAGGTGGATATCTTCTAAAACTGCATCCTCTCATAAAGATGGGCTTGGCTGTCTTCTGAATAAAGCCAGCTAATTAAACTGAAGATCATCCCCAATTACCAGGTGAATCTAGGATTAACCAAAAAAAAAAAAAAAAAAAAAAAAAAAAAAGGTCCTATTGGATTCTCTTCCCTAAGGCCTAGTTCTCTTGGAAGTGTGTGTGTGTATGTCTGTGTGTCTGTGTGTCTGTGTGTCTGTGTGTCTGTGTGTCTGTGTGTAATATGCTGTATCTGCTTGATTATAAAAACAGGTGAATCAGGTTTTCGGTTTGTTTCATTTTATTTTGTTTTGTTCTGTTGTCTTGGCCATCTCCCAGCAGATGCCCCAATGAAATGCATTACATACTGATTCAAGGCTTTTTCAATGATTGTTTTAAAGGTTTTATGTTCTTATACTTTTGTGGAAAAAGATTTTTGCAGTGGGAAAAGATTGTGTTAGTTATATTTCCCCAAAACTGACTGCTCTTCTGCTTGGTCCTGTTCCTTTAACGAACAGCCTCTTCTATTTCCTTGACGTCCCCTCTCACTAGACTATTCCTCAAGCCTCATATCTGCATGGCACATTTTTTGTCTTCCCTGCAGGTCTCCATTCAGTGTCAACTCAAGGGAAAGTCTTTACTGACTACTGTGTATCAATGGCCCCTCACCCACTTCTACCTGTCTTCATTCATGCTCCTAACACCTCCTGGTACGTTCTGATCCATTCAGAAGTTCATTTCTCTGTCTTCCCCAACCAGGCTAAATCCTCCCCAAAAGCAGGGGCTCCCCTTGTTTCATCCCCTCCTCACATTCCCAGTGCTGCTACTGAGCATGACACCAAGTGCTTATCCGTATCAGCTCAGTGAGAAAATCACTATTAATTACAGGAGGTAAAGGAAGGTCAAACAAAGTGCTGTCGGAATACGCCACTTAACATTGAAGGGAGGACAACCCTGCGCAGTTACAGCCATAAAGAGCTAAGCTGTGGGCTGCAGAGATGTTCAAGGGAGAGTTCATGATAGCTCAGTGGCCTTCCTTCCTTCTCCTTTCAAACTAACTGGCAGCAAAGACTTGCCAGGCCTGTGTACCAACATGGGTCTGTGTGATTCGACCTCACTAACAAAATAATCAGGGAGGTGGGGGAAATGATCTTTAGTGAGACCACAGAACACATGAATAAGTGTCCCTGAGTATAAAAACAAAGCAAACAAGGGGAGTTTGGTTCACTTCAGATCAAAATTCCAGTAGTTCAAAAATCTGACAAAGGAATTGTAAATTCATCTGAAAACATAAACAAATAAGATATTTTTAAAAAAATAATGATAAATATGCTTGGGATTAAAGAGATGATTCAGTGGTAAAGACTACTGGCCGTTCTTCCAAAGGATCCAGAAGCAGGTATCAACATTCAGTTGCAGCTCACCATGGTCTGAAACTCCAGTTCCAAGGGGTCTGATATCATCTCTGGCTTCGGTGGCACTATATACAGATATGCATTCAGGCAAAACACTCATACATGTAAAACAAAAATAAATAAATCTCTAAAAAAATCAACATTCTAAATCTGTAATAATAATAATATATAATATTATTGGATTATAAAAAAATAGGATAAATAAGATAGCCTAAAATGGAACTTAATTCATAGTTTACAATATATTTCTATTAATGAGGAATGAATAAGAAAAATAATTATTTTATAAATGGTTTTGTCATAACTGATAACATACTTAAAAAGAAATAATTTGGGCACTTGATTTATAGTACACACTAAGAGAACTTCTATGACATAGATGAATTAAAAACTTAATAGGAAACTTAATGAAATTTATGTACTTATAGATATAGAGGGAATGGCCTTTCTAGGTCTAAAACTATGGAAACAAAAAAGGAAACAGAAAGATGTGGCTTTAAAATTTCAACATAAAAAGCAATTTTGTGAGAAAGTTTCTGTAGTGTGTATGACACATGCAGTTTACTACACTGACTGTAAAAGGCATCAAAAAGAGCAGCAAGAAAACAATAACTTTCCAAAAGATAAACGAATAAAAGTCAAGGCCAGGTGATTCCTGAAAGACAAACTTTATCTAGCAAAGAGACACGGGAGCAGGAAGTGGCTCTTTCTGGATTCTGCTTCTGCCATCTGGTCCACAGTCCACGCAGCTCTTTGCTTCCCATTTTCTGGCAGCCATTTCCCTCTTCGTCAATGCCTCGCTTTTCAGATGGGGCTGAGTGCTTAACTGCTGCTTCTGTTCAGACTCCACACACTCTTGGTTTCTAGCTTTGGTACTATGCCTTATAAAAGGGGTAAAAAATAGTAATAGTAATGATGGTGGTGGTGATGATGATGATGATGATGATGAAGATGATGAAGGTGATGGTGATGATGATGATAGTGATGGTGATGATGATGGTGGTGGTGATGATGGTGATAATGATGATGATGATGATGATGATGATGGTGATGGTGATGATGGTGATAATGATGATGATGATGATGGTGAAGATGGTGATAATGATGGTGATGATGGTGATGGTGATGATGGTAATGGTGATGATGATGGTGATGATGGTGATAATGATGATGATGATGATGATGATGGTGAAGATGATGATGAAGGTGATGATGGTGATGATGATGGTGATGATGATGGTGATGATGGTGATGATGATGATAGTGATGGTGATGATGGTGATGATCAGGACAATGCTACTTTTTTGGACTCTATTTTAGCCATAGGATCATTCCGTGCACCTGCAGAAAAGCCTGTGCTTTACTTACCCTTCATCACTTTAACATTTCTGTGTTGTGTCTACCAGGTGAGCTGATTATACGCACAGCTGTGATTCAGATTAAGATGCCAAAACAGAGGTAAGGTGCAGGGGGAAAGGAGAGAAGAAGAAAAGCCAGAAAAGAAAGACCAGAAAGCAGACTTGCATTTAGAACACCCAGAATTCCCACAAATTCAGAATAGTTGATCCACTCAGCAATACAGACACAGTTTTTTGGGAAGTATAACCTTTTTAAATCATATGGAAACTATTCTTGATACCAAAATGAAAAGAGAAAATTGCAAAATAAAAATTGAACAGTTGTCTAAAAGTGTATTATGAGGCTCAATTAACTTGAACTGTAATAAACAATTAATGTTATTCAAAACATTTGTACATCCCATTTCACTACAAAGGAGTTCCCAAAAATAAATAACAAAGCCAATAATTTACAGCCACATATAAATTAAATGTTATCTGTATGAACATTATTTCAGTGCACATCTTATAAAAATAGTTCCAGCGCATGCCTTTAATCCCAGCACTTGGGAGGCAGAGGCAGGTGGATCTCTGTGAGTTCGAGGCCAGCCTGGGCTACAGAGTGAGTTCCAGGAAAAGCACAAAACTACACAGAGAAATCCTGTCTCAAAAAACCAAAAAAATAAAAAATAAAAATATTTCCATTTTTTTCTACATCAAAAACTACATTGAATGTTGACTTAAATGCATTTTAATATAGTTTCTAGGAAGTGATAGAAGCTTCCAAAGATAAGAGTGTGTAGGGCTGCAAAGGCTTTCAACTGTCCTGGTGCTTGCTTGCTTTGAAATTTCAGACGTGTCCAGGAGGAGAGGAAGGTTCTACTTGCATAGTAGAACTCGCCTTGGAAAACTGGAATGTTATGTGCACAGGTTTAACCCACAGAAAATAGGCAGCTGCATAAGGGTAATTCTGAAGAAGTTCAATAATGTTCTAGATTATCCTCAGACTCTGCTGGAGTCAAAATGAAAAACAGAAATTATCTAATCGTGTTTGTGAAATTTCTACACAAAAATTAGTGAATGCAAGTCCACAAAGGTGGCCATAGAAAGTATGGGCCCCACTTTAACGTGTGACTACCAGTGCCATGTTCTCAGAGCTAGCCAAGAGAGAGCCAAGGAGCCAAGAGATCAGGGGTGGGAGGGGGGGAGAGACAGATAAGGACATAGGGTCACGGCAGCCTGGGAACTGAGCCAGCCTAGGAGTGGGAGCCTCCAAACCTGTTACAGCAATCACACCATGAGTGCTAACTTCACGAACAAGCAGGAAAGATATGTGGAAGTCCCACCATTCTGAAATCGCCACACAAAGACACTTAGGATGATGGTGGTGATGAGAACTTCCTGTTCTGCCTTGTGGGTTAGACCTAGAGAAACAGTTTGTATCAGGAATACAACAAATACTAGGATCTCTTAAGAAAACGACACAGAGTCAAAGGGTCATTTCTGAAAAAAAAAAAAAAAAAAACACCTAAATTTATAGGGAACTCCAAGGTTTAACTTTCGAACTTGTCATTACGAGGACTGTGCTGCAAAGATCACAGTAAAACATTATCAAATGGCACGTGGCAGGGTATTTCTAGCCCAGAACAAGGTTCATGGTCCACAGTCCCCGTATCTCCAAACCAAGTGGTATATCCACTCTGGAAAGAAAAGAAACCAAGGCAGCTACTTCAGAAAGACTTCATCAATGATGTGAAACAGTCTGACTCAAGGGGGGAAAAAAGCCTGCAGATAGAAAAGCAACCAAACAGGAGCCCATGGCCCTAATTCGATGAGTGCACAGGGCTGTCCACGCAGGCCTGCACGATGAGGAGCTCTGTTCAGTGCATTTGGAGTTTGAATATTTCGGATCAATATCCTGAGTGTGGTTTGATCAATGCTGGAAAAAAATGTATCACTCTTTAACAGTATACATAGAAACCACCGAACGGTCTACTTATAAGTAACACAGTTATTTTTAACTCTGGGATTTTTTTTTTCATTTTCTGAAGTCATATAGGTGCATAATGAGGATTTTTTTGGTATGTGAACAATATAAATAAAATATAAATTGGATATGTGGTAACGTCACATGAAATCTACAAAGAGGAAAACGTTTTCTATTTCTTCATCTGGCAGAATCACTGTGTTGGAGATGAATGGATTCCCTCAAGACAACCTTTCAGGCACTTTCAGCCAATCTCTCCTTTAATTTTAAGGTACATTAATAATACAATACTTTTTAAGCTTGATCTAAGAGATTTCTTTCAAATGTACTGATGCCTTCAGCAGACAGAAGATGGGTCAGAATCCCCCTGGCTACTTATGAAATACGTGTGTGTGTGTGTGTGTGTGTGTGTGTGTGTGTGTGTGTGTGTATTCAATTCACAACTAAACCTGTATTTCCTCCATAGTGATAAAACATAATGATGATAAATTAAAAAAAAAAAAAAAAGGTTGTGTGAGGTAAATTTCTCTGGCTTTATAGGAAAGCCTGGACCAGAGTCAAAGAGGAAGGAAGAGCTTGATCAATCTGACTTCTCTCACATTCGAAAGCCTTATTCCAAACAACAGAGCCCCCCCCCATTCACAGTGGAATTTCTGAGCTAAGGAAAAATGAACATCATTGCATCATGGGAAGAAGGGCTTCACATGCAAAGTCCCAAATTCCAATCCCACTCTGCTCCCACCAGCTGACCACCTGCGCCAAGTCTCTTACATGTCTCATTAAATAAGGAACAAAATAGATTATTTCCAAAGATGTTCAACTGTGATATGTTATGATTGATTCTTTACAAATGGGATCACCGTTTGAGAAAATGAGCCAAACACAAAGTAGGAAGGGATTAAGCAAAGTGGATTAGCTAGTGAGTAACTCACAGTTTACATAGAAAGGATAATGTCTTTTGGTACTGTTCTAATCTCATAAGTAAAATGCAAGCTCATTTACTTTGAACAAAATAGAGACTAAAACAAGGATAAATACTTTGAATTGAAACACACACACATATATGCACATTTTTGAAGTGATTTAATTAGCATTGATGCTTCCAATCTATGAAACAGAACAAGTCATAAATCACTACATCTAAGATTTCAAGGAAGAATTTCTTCACTATACAGTTAATAAAGAATATTTCTGAAAGAATTTGGTGAATTTCCCCTCAGACAATTAGAATGTGCTATAGAACTAACATTGACTTTAACTTGCACATTTTCCCATGTCTACATTGTTCAAATTAGAATATCTGAAGTAAATATTCTCAAACTAGAGTATTTAAGATAACGTCTTAAATACAATGGAATATATTGTCTTGATATGCGCTCTGTGATGTTTAGTGTTAGTTGTCAATTTGACTGAATCTGAGATTAACTAAGGGACTCACCTCTGAGTGGGTTCACGAGGGTGTTTCCTGGAAGAATTCTTTGAGTTGGGAATGCCCTCCCCCTGAGTGGGCAGCACCTTCCCTACTGAGGCCCAAACACAAAGAGGCCAGAGGGGAAAGCCATGCAGCTTCCCCTCTGCCTGTTGCTTCTCTCTGGTTGAGCACATTTGCCGCCATCTTTCACTGACATTGGGACCCAACTTCTTCAGCCTTCTAAAGCGAACTGAAACTGAGCAGCTCTCTCTGGGAATCCTCAAGGCCCGCAGGTGGAGACTACCAATTCTCAGCCTCTTCTGCATATACACACAGCCATTGTCCAACTACTCAGCCTGTGTTGTGTAAACCAACCATTAAAAGCCCCTTTGTAACACGTAGACATATTCATTCTATCAGCTCCAACTCCCTAGAGAACCCTAATGAACACACATATCTTGTTGTCTCTTTTTTTTTTTTAAAGGAAATAAAGAATTATAACAGAAATCAAAATTAGGCTGTTATAAACAAATGGAAGAGGCCCCCTTTCCATCAGAAAAACCCCCAACTACTTTACATATCTCACATATACAGAAGGAGCTGAAGTATTCTCACCTTCTAGTGACCTATCAATCGGCTTGTTTCCAAACAGCAAAGTAGGGGCAATGTGGAGGAGGAGTGGAGGAAAATTTGGTAAGGGAGTTGGCTCTGGCAGCATGTGTGAGTGATAAATCATGTTCATAGTATGTACCTTTGACAGGATCTGATGAGAACCACACTGTATCCCTGTAGTCTTCAAATACCCCAAACCCAAACCCCGGTCTAACCATGTATTTTTAAAAGAGCACAACACTTGAGGGAAATTCTAACTGAGGTCTGCTCTAGTTTGGGTCCTGAAAAATCCCGGCAAGATTCACATGTTGGAGGCTCGGTCCCGTGGCAGTACTATTCACTGTGAAGTGACAGACCCATCAAGAGGTAAGGTGTAGTGGACAGCGTTCCTTCTTTCAGACTGTGCTCCAGTGGTGACTGTAGCATCCTAACACTTCTCCTGCTGACAAATAGAGTGAGCAGTTTTGTTGGGCCACACATTCCCACCGCAAGGTCATGCATGCCTCACTACAGGGCAGACCCCAGGAAGCCCACCTCTCATGAACTAAATCTCTGAACGCATGAGCATCCTGGTTTTTTTTTTTTTAATTTATTTATTTTTATTTTGTGTGTTGGCTGTTTTGTCTGCTTGTATGTGTATGTAGCATAGGCATGCCTGGTGTCCATGGAGGTCATAAGAAGATACTAGACTCTCTGGAACTGAAGCTACATACATAACATTGTGAGTCACTATGTAGGCATTGTACACTAAACCTGTGTCCTCTGCAAGAGCATCCGGTGCTCTTAACCATTGGGGCCGTCTCTCCAACCCTATCCAGGTATTTTTTTCACAGTGATGGAAAGCTGATTAATAGAAGGGCCACTTACAAAATCCCTGACCAGTACTCATGAGAATTACCAGTCATGGAAAAGCTGAAAGACTGACAGAAGAGTCTGAGAAGATGCAATGATTGAATGTCATGTGAGGTCCTGTGTTGGATCCTGGAGCTGAAAAAGACATTAAAAGACAATTTGGGAAATCTAAATGGTGGAGTTCGGCTTAAAACATGTTAGTGCTGGTTTCTTTGCTGTGACAAATGAATCATAAGATGCTATCATAGAAGAAATCAGAAAGAAAGGTGTTGTACAAATCCTAAATGGTCTTAAAATAAAAACCCGAAGCCAGATATCGGGGTGAAAGCTGAAAGATCAGAGAAGCAGAGCAAGCCACAGCCACCACCTCTTACCTCACCAACTCCTCAGCGTGACAGAGCATCTGCAAGAGAGCGAATTCCTGTCTCCTCCTGCCTTATATTCCTTTCTCTGCCCATTCCTGTCTCAACCTTCCTAGTGCTGGGATAAAAGGTGTGTGATCTCAAGTGCTGGAATTAAAGGTGTGTGCCACCACTGCCTGAGCTCTGTGGCTAACTCTGTGCCTGGCTCTTTCCTCTGATCTTTAGGAAAGCTTTATTTCTAGATGACAAATACATCACCACAGAAAGGTCCAGAACCCTTCTATACTATCTCTTCTGACTTTTCTGTGAATATAAAACTATTCTCAGGCTGGAGAGATGGTTCACCAGGTAAAGCACTTGCAGAGAAAGCCTGACAACCTGAGCAGGGTTCCCAGAACCCCATAAAACCCAGATGCAGGCCAGGTGGTGGTAGAGCACGCCTTTAATCCCAGCACTCGGGAGGCAGAGGCAGGCGGATCTCTGTGAGATCGAGACCAGACTGGTCTACAGAGTGAGTTCCAGGATAGACTCCAGAGTTACACAGAGAAACCCTGTCTAAAAAAAAAAAAAAAAAAAACAGATGCAGTATGTTTGTGTCTGCAATCCTGAACTCTGTGAAGATGGGGACAGAGATGGAGAATCCCCAGGAACTCTAGTATGTAAAGACAGACCTTGCTTCAACTCAGATGGAAGGTGAGGCCTGACACCCAAGGCTGTCCTGACTTCCATGTATATTCCATGGTGTGCAGGACCACATGCACACCACAGCAATCTCTCTCTCTCTCTCTCTCTCTCTCTCTCTCTCTCTCTCTCTCCCCCTCTCTCCCTCTCTCTCTATATCTATCTATCTCTATCTCTATCTCTCTATCTATCTATCTATCTATCTATCTATCTCTATCTCTCTTCTAAAATAAAAGGTTTGTTTTTGGCCAGGCGGTGGTAGCGCACGCCTTTAATCCCAGCACTCGGGAGGCAGAGGCAGGCGGATCTCTGTGAGTTCGAGGCCAGCCTGGGCTACCAAGTGGGTTCCAGGAAAGGCGCAAAGCTACACAGAGAAACCCTGTCTCGAAAAACCAAAAAAAAAAAAAATCAATAAAATTGATATAAAAAAAGGTTTATTTTTTAAAATCTCAAACCATGGGGGCTGGAGAGATGGCTCATCAGTTAAGAGTACTTGCTGCTCTTCCAAAGGACCTGAGTTCAGATCCCAGCACCCACTTTGGGGCCTCACAACCACCAGTAACTCCACTGCCAGCAGATCTGATACCTTCTTCTGGCCTCTGTGAGCACCCACACACAGAGCATACACAGATATCTACATATAAAATAAATCTTAAAAACTCAATCCTTGAATATTATATATATGCCTATGTGTGCGAGTATATATATTCTATAAAACATGTGAGTGTGTGTGTATATATATATTCCACAATAAATTGACACCACAGATGAAAGCCAGGAAAAATGAATTAAGTCCTAAGATAACCCCAAATTTAAGAAAATCTAGTAACAGGGAAAGATAAAATGCACCAAAGGAGAGAAGAGGTCTTCCCTCATCCTTTATCAAGGGCACAGTTTTTTGTTGTTTGCAATCTGAAACATCTGTTAACTTACTGCAAAGTAACCATCAAAATAGTTAAATCCTCATTGCTGTGCACGGCCGTGGATGGTAATATTTCTGGAATAATGAACCTTGTCCTCCCTTTTTCTGATAGCCTATCATAACATTGATGTCTTGGGTTTCCAAGAAAGACTTATGAGAGAATGTGTGAAATACTTCATTAAACTCAGGCTTGTACTTCTGTACAGCTCATAAAACAAATAGAACTAAACTGATTTATAGGAAATATCTTTTTTCCCCTCAAGACAGGACCAAAACCACCATTTAGGGTTCAAATAGAAATATGTTTTATCTTTATGAAAGTTAGCAACACCATCAACAATTGTTCTGTGGTCTAATTCACGAATCAGCTATAAACATGGTCAGTCCCCGGTTTATGATCAAATGATGTTTTAAATGCTGTCATATCTGTTATGTGCACTTTATAACACACACTATCAATGACATTCTTATGAAAGATGCCTAAATGCATTGTCTAGCTCAGAAAACACTTTTAATTAATGAAATAAATGGAAGACTGTTGGGAAGAATGTAACCAGGGTGACTTCTGGATTGCAGGCTCTGTTTCCCTTGCCTGAAAAACATTGTAAGCCAAATGTGGCAGATTACGTGGGAAGAGGAATGTGCATGCCCCAGATTGTTTCTATTCATTGTTTCTACCTTATGCTTTCTAAGAATGGAAAGTTAGTCACTAGGGCAAACCAGCCCAGTGCTTCAGACTGTGGGTAGAGTGGACAAGGGTGATTGGGACCGATAGAATGGAAGAGTTGCTGGTCTAAGAACTGTCCTACAAATAAGATTCTCTTCCCCCTGCCCCTGACTTTTGGAAGCACTGGGAGTTTCCTGAGCTCTACCTGAAAACATTTCTAAGAATCTGGGTGGAAGATGTGGATAGCGGCCCTTCACTAGAGCCAAGGGTGTGGTCAAGGACAGCTAGAAATGCCTGAGTAACCAAGAAAGATGTAACTGTCTTTGTAGTATAGACTGTGGAAATAAACAGATCTGGATCTGAATCTTCTGTCTATAGTTCTGAGAACAAGAGAATTTTATGGCACTACCCTAAAACTCGGTTATCATACTTATAAAATTAGAATAAAATAGCCTTCTGTGTTAGTATTTATTGCTACTGTAACAAATTAAGCAAGTTTCATGGTTGAAAAACATCATCAATTTGTCATCTTCTGAAGATAAATCATCAATTCTGAAGATAAACCCAAAGTAAGTTTCATAGGACCAGGGAATTAGCAGGATAGTGTTCCTTCTAATGGCATTAAGTTCCCTTGTCTTTGTGACTTCCGGGACTCACTGGCATTCATGGCTTATGACCCCACCTCTCTGTCAAAACCAACAAGGTCAGGCCACATGCTTCTCATGTTGTTCTCTCTGGTCTCCCCTTCTCTTACCCTTTCAAGAGCTTTGTGATAACACTGCATCCACCCAAAGGACCCAACATACCTCCAACTATTTATCAAACGTAATTCTACATTTAACCTCATTACCGTTAGGAATATAACAATATGTCCTGGTTTATGGAATTAGTAAGTACATTGACATTTAGATGGAACTACTATTCTGCTTTCACATCGTCACATGGAACTGTGAGAACTATATGCCTTAATTGTATAAAGCTACTTGGATGTGGATCCAAGAAGATAATGGTTTGGTTTTTTTTTTTTTTTTTCCTAGCCTCCCTGAGTGCCCTAGCCATTGACCATCAAAGCCTTGCCACAAATAAATCTCTTCTGCGGTATACACTGTACTGGCATCTGCTTCCTCTATGTCTCCAATAATCAGCTGTACAAACACCAACGGTGCTTCTATAGCCTCAAGAACAGAGTTAGACTGGGAGAAACAGGACTAGTGTGGATTAAAGGCATAGCACTTGTCTAGTGAGCACGAGCCTTAGATCTGATGCCCTAAGTTGCAAAAATAAAGGAGGCTATAAGAAATCCTCTGCTCCACTCATTTGTCATATCACAAGTGTGAATGATAAGAACAAAGAATCGCCGAGCGGTGGCTCTTGGTGCACACCTTTAATCCCAGCACCCAGGAGGCAGAGGCAGGTGGATCTCTACAAGTTTGAGGCCAGCCTGGTCTACAGAGCTAGTTCCAGGATAGCCAAGAATACACAGAGAAACCTTGTCTCAAAAAAAAAAAAAAAAGAACAAAGTGCCCAAGGTTTACAGTTATTAGGCAGGAGCTCGTGCAAAAATATTTGTATTAACCTTAGAATTATCTCTTACTGCCTATAGACTTCTGGGATAGGAACAAGTGTTCTCTTCACATGTATTGGGGTTTCAATTGGATTGTAATTCTGGAACTGAAAAAGAGGGTTCTAGCAGTGATGGCTCAGTAAGGAATAGAGGAAGTGAGTCCTCTTGAGAGAAGAGACGATCTCAGGGGTTATGATGACTGCTGTTTTGGGAGTAAAATCCCCATGCCAGATCAAATGGGACTGCTTTGCAATACCAGTGTTTTCAAAGGAAAATGTATCTAGATTCTCTTCAGACTCGGGTCTCTGAAAACACCCCATCACTGAGCATATCTCCAAGTACAGTCCTTCTTCATCCCCATAAACACAAATTATTTCCCATTTTACTTCCTCAAACATTCCCAATCAGTACTGATCAAAGAAAACACACATCCTACCAGCCTAAAACAGCAAAATTTTGTAAGAAAATGAGTGAATGTTGAGCACTGTCTAGTTCTTAAGATTTAACTTTATTAATTTTAATTGTGTGTATGTGGGAGGTGGTATGTACCCATGATTGCAGGTACCAGAGGCATAGGGGTCAGATGCCCCTTGAACTGGAGGTACAGACATTTGTGAGCTGCCCATTATGGGTGCTGGGAACCAAATTTGGGTCCTGTAAGACCAAGAGGAGCAAGAGGAGCAAGCACTCTTGACCTCTGAGCCATGTCTCCAGCCCCAAGCAGTGTCCACTGAACCATATATCTAACTGTCCACATAGAAGTACAACAGTGCTGTCTCTAAAACCTTACTGTCTTTACTCCAATACACTGAACATTTTCACCCAAGTAACGACAGTCTTCTCTCTCAGTGCATTTGAGCAGGGAGGGAATGATAAAGGTGTAGGATAGAACTTCTCGGTAGATCATGCAGATTCAAGGTTGCTGTGTTTTGCTAGTGTTTGGATCTCTGGCTTTGCCCTGACTTGGGTGTAGGGATAATATCAACATCTAATTCTAGCTTGTATGGCCATCCACCAGCAGTGTCTTTTGCAGAAAAGTGAATACGTGAAAATCAATTTGAGCTTCTCTTTGAAATAGGATGTCTTCATCTTACCAAGCCAAGGCCTTGAATTTTTGTTGTGTTCTTATGAGTCTTCTTTTTTTTCCTTTACCACATGGTAACAGTTCCATAGGAAACTATTAAGATCTGGAATTCATGATGGGTCACGACATGTCCTGAAAACGAGTTTCAGAATTTCCAATTGTAAACTCAAACAATCATGTACATGTCTCATGTTTGTGGGATAAGAGAAAAATGTCTTTGTTACATTTTAAATTTACTGTGTAGGTAAATTACTCCTTTGGCAAATGCTTCATCTTTTTATATACTGGCAAAGACTAAATTTCCTAACTTTTCCTTGCCTTATAATCATTTAATCCTATTTTATCTACCCCGATACACACCTCTGAACCTGAAAAAATATGCATTTTAACTAAAGTCAAGGACTCTTTTCACCAATTCTCACACATGCCTTGTCTCGTGAATTGTTTTTCCTTCACAGACACTTTCATCTTTTCCTGTTCTTGTCTCGGGGACAATACTGAAGTCTGCAAGTGCTTCAGGGAGGCCAATGGCACTGCATTCCCCTCACACAGATATTGTTTGAGTACTGTTCAACATTTGTCTGTATACTCGTCACTGCCCAGGGAATAAAAACAATGCTTTTCAGAAGCTTTGTTTTCAATATACTGAGAAATAAGTTTGAGCTTTCACTTCTAGATATAAGACCGCTAGGTTGGACTTGAACTCAAAGGAGTTGCTGATGTTTCCAGAGCATCATCTCAGTCTGGGCAGCAGGGAAAAAACAGTAGTACAACTGAGTAATCTTAGTAATATATCATATTTGTAATGGCAGCACATTGTTTAAACTTGTCCAGGAGATCTTAGTAATGGATGCCCTTCTGCCTATCTGTCTCAAAAGGAAAAAGGCCGACTTCAGTTAACAGAAATTACTGGAGATGTTTTCAAGATAAATTATTTCAAATGGGAAACGATGTGAATAAAGCAGATTCCTTGCTTTTTTGTTCTTTCATTACCTTTATTCTGGGACATTGCTGTCTATGAAGGGGTTTTCTCTTTTTCCATTTATTTATTTTAGCTGTGTGAATTCTTTTGGCATCCTTTTTGGTTACCAGGGTCAGAAAGAACGTTTTTTTAAAAAAAAATAAATCATTTCTTTTTCCAATACAAATTTCATTATAAAGAAAAAAATTAATCTTAGCAGAAGATATCAAAAAGGAGAACAAAGGGAAATGAAAATACATTGTGTGCAGGCTGAGGCGACAATTCAAAATCCCAACGCTGGAGGATAAATGACCGAGGCAATGATGCTCTGCCGTGTGGATAGCCAGCCCCATTGTGCTTTGTATGATTTGTGAGTTAGTGGTGTGTGAAACTGGCACCAAAAGCAAGATTGGTGAGTAATTTAGATTAAAGGTGCTGAATTTTCAGAATTTACGCCGCATAGATACTAAGAATTGTCAGGCATTCTGTCTCACTAAAAGTTACTGGGAGGAGAGGCAAGTTCCTCAAACAGCAATTCCCAAGCCATAGTCCAGGAAGAAGCACTTCTCTGAACATTTGGCTTGGCAGAACAGAGTGAATTTACTACTGAGAGAAATACCCCAAGACAGTGAGAGGGTGCTGAGGTGCTCAGTTAATTCTCTTTTGTGGTGTGTCTTCAGAGTAAGACATGTGAAGAGCCTCTGATCACAAAACTGTATTCTGAGATCGCCAGAGATTCCAAGCATCTGCCTCGTGCTCTGTCAAAATGCTCCCAAACCCAATTTCTGGACCAGCTTGACATGTGGTTTATGGAAAATAGCTGTAGTAGAGCAAAGAAGAATGCCGACAGACTATAAAAATTGGCTTTTTTCCCCCAATTTGGCATTTACTTATATGAACACAGTTAGGAAAGCCTCACTATTTACCGAGTTCTGAAGGAATAAATAGAGAAAGGGAAAAAACAGGGGGAAAGGTTATATAAATGACTACAGAAAGCCACTTCAATTTTTCAACAGTGAACTCATAACAGTTTGTTTCTGGTCTCTATTTCTCTTTCTGGCTCTACTTAATACAAGCTGTGCCTAATCCATAAACTTCCATGCAAGGTATGATTAATCCAACATGAATACCATTGGTTATTCTGTTTTGAAACACTATATTCAGTTAAACATCAGCCACACAAACCACAAATGAGTCAGGAGATGGTCAGTCCTAGAAAGAGAAATCCTGACTCAACTTTCATTACTTTCCCCCATGAGAAACAGAAGTAAGTTCACAGGAAAAGCTTGGATGGCAATGGACCAGTCTCTAGGAAAAGGGTAACCCTGTTTTCAACCACAGATTTCCACAGAAGCTGCACGGCTTCCTTTGGAAAATGAGAGAAACTCACATTGGTCTGGGTTGCAGGTACTACAACTCAAGGTTCAAAAGCAAACAACAGTGATGTTAGTATCAGCTCTCAGATTTGTGGTTTGTAGCAAGTTTACAATGGCAACAGCTAGTGTCATTGCACTTTAGTGGATATGGTGTTTGGGGGCTTGGAATGCACCCTGCTTTCTTCTATGCACCTTCCCTCGTCACAGGAGCTAGACATTAAAACTACGTCTCTCCACTTTCCGGCCTTGTACCTTGTCCTGTATATAAACAGGTTCTGCCAAGGAAGCACATTCATGAGAGGCTCAAACATGAACCAGGAACGACTGGATACACGACTCCGCAGCTAAGAGCATGTACTGCTCCTAAAGAAGATTGATTGGGAAGCTCACAATCACTTACAATTCCTGTCCAAGAGATCTGATGTCATCTTCTGACCTCCATGGACACTGCACTCATGTTCACACACACACACACACACACACAATTTTTAAGATTTTTTTTTTTAAGTAAGGAGACAGAAGTTCTCTTCTCACTGTTCAGGTACCAGAAAGGATGGTTGGAAGGTCATGTTCACGTATTTAGTCACCAGGTTCAGGAGTGAAATGAAGCTTGTAGAACATAGTGATGGCTGCCGCTTCTTGACTTGACCTCCGCTTTGGGGCTTGGTTTCACACTACTTACTGGGCAAAAGCAGCCTTTCTGGCTTCTACTGGCCCAGCCACTCCAGCAGATGTTGTAAATATATTGTTCTCTCTGTTCTCTGATTACAACCAAAAATGCCTAGAGTGGTCACTGTTCCTATGAGCTGGACTCTGACAGACGCCTTCTCCGATCTGTTCCTCAGCAAGAGGTGCTCTAAGAATCCTACTCAACATTCAGATAACAAATATCCTTGGCTAATAATCCCCAGGTCCTTTGTCACTTTTCTCTTGTTCACTAAGCACATTCAGAGTAATCTGAATTTATAAGCATTTTCCATATGTATAAGGAAATGATGGTGACTAGGAAGGAAAGGAAATTGGTAATACAAATTCGCTTATTTCCTCTTCTTCAAGTGGGCATAAGATGAACTCAAAATATTTTCTCTGGTTAAAAAAAAAATCCCAGGTCAGGGCTCTAATTGGCTTAACTTGAATCTGGCTCTAACACACATCCCAAGACCAGTGTATTGTAGTTGAGATGAAACTTACATGGCAAATAAAAACTGTATAGCACTGAGTAGAAGAAAGAAGTGTATGTGTGGGTGATGGGATGCAAGGGAGTGCCATGTGTTAGATTGCTGTCACTATGACGGAACACTCTAGGAAAACAACTTACGGGAAGAAAGATGCTTTTTTTGTTTGTTTATTTTTTGTTTTCCAAGACAGGGTTTCTCTGTGTAGCTTTGCGCCTTTCCTGGATCTCGCTCTGTAGACCAGGCTGGCCTCGAACTCACAAAGATCCACCTGCCTCTGCCTCCCGAGTGCTGGGATTAAAGGCATGTGCCACCACCGCCCAGCAAAATATGCTTTTGTCTCACAGTTTCAGGGGTTTTAGTTTATAGCCACCAGGTCATTGGTATTGACCTGTCATAAAGCAGAACATTAGCAGAAGAGCGTGGCAGACACTGACAGATCATGTCTGAGCTGAAGGGGCTTCTTCCTCCTGCTTCTAGCCTATCTGGATCTGCAGCCTACTGGTCATCTGCGGCCATGGCTCCCACATTCAGGAAGCTCTTCCCCCTCAGTTTCTATCCACATGACAGTTGCTTCTGGAAACATCTGCATGTTCACACCTGCAAGTGTGCTTCGCTGATCTCCTAGGCGTCTCTCGATCCTTTCAGAATCATCATCATTCAATAGTGACCACTGTATTCAAAAACATGCAGTTTACTTTTCTATTAGAAGACAATGATTTGCATTTTCCTATCATAGGATCTCTGCAACGATGGTGTTATAAAATGCAAGCGAAGCAGTCAGGACCGCATTCACTGTAGTGTAAACACTTACTAAACCTGGTTTTCTGCCTGCGTTACTACCAAGATGCTTTGTAGAAGGGGGACTTTTTACTGCTAACTTTCTTTTGTGGTACTGAGGGCTGAACCCACAGCTTTGTGTGTGTGAACCAAGTGCTTTATCTCTGCACTACGTCCACATCCTGAATATTGACTTTCTTGTCAAAAGCAACTATGATTTATCTTTGATGGTATTTGCTTGAAGTCTGATTCTTAAACATGAAGATCATCGGAGGAAACTTATCGCACAAACTCTTATCGGGCTACCGGCTTAAAAAACAACAGAGCCTTCCCAGCTGAACTGAAAGGCTGCAAAGAACATAAAAAAGAATTCGTGATTATAGCCAGGTCTTCCGAGGAAGACAGCAATGAACATCTATTTCAGGATATGTGCTCAATCTAGTCCAATACAGAAAAGATTTGGTTTTCCTGAGACCTGTGGCTATAAACCAGCACCAAAAGATTTATTTTGTTGACTTAACTCGAATTACCTAATAATTACAGAGCAGAAATCCATAAACTTTTTACATAAATGACCAGAGAGTAAATACTTTAGGCTCTTTGAGAAAACTATCTCTCTTGCAGATGCTCCACTCTGCACTAAAGCACAAACACAGTAATAGATAACAGATAAAACACGAGCATGTCTGCTCTCTAAGATAACTTTCTTTGCAAAACAAAACAACAGCAAAAAAAAAAAAAAAACAGAAATAGTCTGATTTTGCCCCATAGACTGTATATTGCCAATCTCTGGGCTAGATATAAAAGTACACATGGTAAGAGATAATTGCTGACTCATGTTTATAGCCAAGCTATAGAATCAGACAAGGTGGCCACCAACAGCAGAACAAATAAAAACATGACATATATATATATATATATATATATATATATATATATATATACACACACACACACAATGGAGAATTATTCAGCCATACAGAACAAAATCATGCACGTTGCAGGAAAATGAATGGTAACACTAGAGGACATCATGTTAAATGAAATAAGCCAGATACGAAAAGACAAGTATCGATTATTTTCTTTTGCATTTGGACCCTAGAATTACATAACAGAAATAGTAACAATAATAATAATAGGAAAATTGCACTGGGACTACTAAAGAATAATAGGTGATTCCGAGGGAGAGGCAATGAATGGGGAGTTAGAGAGGTGCTGGGAAGGTAGATGGGATCAAAGTGTAGCATACATATACATGTATAGAAATTCCAAGTGTGTCCATTAACGTGTACAATTAATATACACCAGTATAATTTGACCCAGGCATAGTGGCACAGGCTTAAAGTTCCAGAGGCTCAATCAGTCGGATCACAAATGCAAGACCTGCCTGTGTTACGGGCAAATTAGTAAGATCCTGTGTAAAAATAAAAAGAAAGAGAGATGGAGTTATATCTCAGTAATAGAGCATCTATTGTCAGGTCCCAAGATCAGTCTTTAATACTGCAAAAAAAAGTAATATAAATAACTAAATTTCAATTTTTAAAAATTAAGAATACATATATAATTTTAAATACAAGAACATGTGGCTTTTAAATCTTGAACATGCCTCAAATTTTGCTGACTTTAAGATGTAGACCATCTCTGCAAACAACTCTGTGAAGGAGCCTTCCTCAGCCCTGCCCTACTCTGCCTGCCCTGACTGCCCTGCCCCTCCCTATCCTACCCTGCTACCCTTTCCTACCTCTGTCCATGCCCGTTATCTGTGCTTCCATGACTCCGGAAGTCTATCTCTGAAACAGCCTCCTAAGCCACTCTGCTGCTCATGCCCATGAATCTTTCACACTAATCAGAATCCTTCAAGCATCTTCCAGTACTTAGCAAAACAAACAAACAAACAAAAAATCTTCTCATTCTAACTCCTTATAGTCTGACTCCAACCAAATCTTCCTTCCTGCCTCTCTTCTTCTATAGAAATCATCCCCTAAATTGGTTGCTCATTTTTTGTTCTCAGAGATGTCTTTAATTACTCCTCTGTGCATCTTTTCCCCACAAGAGTATCCTTCCCTTCTACCATCTTCATCAGTTTAAACTCCTCCAAACACCAAAACATCAACTCCTGAGGAAAATGTCCTTGATTTCCTCTAGTCTGCAACAATTACCTCTCCTGTGCAAATGGAATTTTCCATATCACTCCCACAGCCCTGGACGCTTGCTGTCTGTTCCTTCAACGCAACTGTTGCTGTTTGGTCAATACAGAAGCAGCAGGCAGACTGTGCTCTGGAAAGGCGGGGTCGGTGAGGGACTGGGACTCAGACCCCATTGGAGAACCCAGCAGACCTCCTGCATTAGGTTCTACATCCAGTTTACATGCAGCTCGTGAACGGAAAACGACGAGGCATCCATGTATGCATCCTTGTATGAAGTGTCTTTCTACAAGACGTGGGCCTTTTAACCAGAGCAGCTTTGAAAATGACCCTCTGAAGGAAGGGGATTCTTTGCCCACCCAAGGTGAGCCCCATGGGATGACCGTTCCAAATGTACAAAGCTGTGGAGCTCTGCTTCTCTTTTACCTACAGCCCTCAGAAAATTCCTGTTGTGCCTATTAAAAGTGTGGGTAAGGAAGAAACAAAGAAAGTGCAGATCATTCGAGATTGTTCCTTTTAGAAGCTTGAGGAAGAAATGATAACAAATGACTAAAAGATTTTTAGTGTTTTGTGAATGTGATTGCCTGTGTTTTTCTGGCTCTTACAACCAAAGGTGGGTAATTCCAGAGTCGGCGTTGCTAACTTGGAAGCATTTTGTATCAAGCCAGAAAGATCCAGTGACATTCTGTATCATTTTAAATAAGACTTTATGTATGTGGTGGCATTATAAATAGTAACTTTTGATGTTTGAAAGGGGGTTGAATTCTGTTGAGAAAGGATCGCTTTTTCACATCAAATTTTAGTTTTTGAAAAGTAGCTGTTTGCTCCAGTTCCTCAACCTTCACAGCAGAACCACTTTGAGCTTTAACTGCCTGACTCGGGAGCCCCAGGTCTAGTGTTCTCATACAGCAGAGTGATGCTTTGAAGCCATCCTTCCCAAGTATCCCACAGCAAGAGAGTTTGTATTTTAGATTATGGATTAGAAAGAGAAAAGTAAAAGAAATGAGCCAAGAATCAGCTTCCCAGTAAAGGTTCACTGACTTATAATGATGAAAAATGAAAAAGCTCTAAAACAAATCATCATGGTTTTAAGCAAAGAGAACATTTCTGAACATTTCTCCAACCTTCGGGGAAAGGTATATAATTACCCTCGGTCCTATTGTGTGGCCTCATCTCTAGCTTCAGTTATAACTCACAAGGAAGTGAACTTGGCATCTTAGAAAGAACTATTGCCTATTAGGAAAATAAAATACAGGGATGGTGTGGAATATTGGTTTTATTGAGAAAAAGCCAAAATATATCTCTCTGTACATGCACAAAATTAATAATACCCACATAAAATCAAGCACTGGGTTATTTTTTTCTCTAATGTCAAGACACTGCCACTTACCCTGTCAATTGAGAACAATTCCTCTCCTCCCAAAGTTATATTTTTGTTTGAATTTTTGTATTATTTTCACCTGTATGGTTTTATCTCTAAAGAATGTCTACAAATTTATTTTCTACCTGTCAGATTGCTTTTCACAGTATAACATTCGTTTGCAACCAGAATTCTGTGGATGTTCCCAAGGAAGAACCAAGACTTATTTTGGGGCTAATTGCACATAATTATCAAACGTTCCTCAGATCTAAAGACATACTAATATGCACCACAATCAGTTTCTGCCAAAGCACATTTTTGCTTCTCATCTGTGCAGTGTCGCTTTTCCTAATCACATGCAAAGCATTATTAACGGTGTCTCATAGGGGAAGTATGCCCAGATTCTTTCTCAAAATATAAGCAATCTAAATATTCTCAAAGTTGTACCACAAAGTAATGAACTAGACTTAGAAAATACAAGTTTTTCATGAGGTTCTCCCCGCAATAACTACGTATGTTTTATCAAATAACCAAATACAGTGAATACATGAATGCTGTGGTATAAGCAATTGTTTTCTTCTGATACAACTCAATTATTATTATCCCTTTATGGAAAAGGTTTGGCACTGCCTTTCTTTTGGGTTAATCAGATATGCAGAGCCAAAAAGTAGGATATATTTTTCTCACCAGGAGGAATTTCAAAGTTGGCAGTACATTCTTGTGTGAATAAAGCCAGAAAAGACAGCAAGAATAAAATATGAGTTTGTCTATCTCCAAAGGAAGAACATTACGAGCTTGTGGGAAATGAGGATGGAGAAATATCACAAACTCTGAAATGTAAACCAGTGTCTGAACATCTGAATACTGCCAGTTACCTGAGCTCAAATCCCCAGAACCCACGTAGAATCCAAGCCCTACAGCAGCTCATGGTTGTCACCTCGAATGTGCTGCTTTGGGGAGGTGGGAGGTAGGAAGGAGGGAGAAGCCTCTGGGCCAGCTAACCTGCCTAGACAGCATCAAACTGCAGAGCCCCTACCTCAGGTAAAGCAGAAGCTGAAAACTGATGTCCAAGGTGCTCTTCTGACTCTACACGTGCACCATGGCGTGAGCACACCCCCACTCAACATACACATAAGGTAAAATTGGTTAGTTTGACAATCAAAGAAGATATCTGATGCCAGTCTCTAGCCTTCAGATGCATGTATGCATGTACATATGTACACACACACAGGCATGCACACCACACACATATACAAATTTTATATATATAATATATATATTATAAACTCTTTGTGTGTGTGTGTGTGTGTGTGTGTGTGTGTGTGTGTGTAAACTCTTGAGCTATGAATTCCTCCCTTGAAATATAGAGCACTAACTCTGAAGAAGTCTCCTAGCCCCTGAATGCAGGATCAGAGAGGAGCACGTGGCCTGCTGAAGTGTCCATTCCCTGTTGGTCACTTAGGAGCTACATAAAAATGACACCCCTAAGCGTGGCTAGTATGGCTTCACAGTAGGACATTCCCCTTGGGAAAATGTCTCCTTCACCAGCTGCCTAAGCTCTTGATCACCTCACTTTGTGCGTATTGATGAAGTCAGATGGCCTTTAAATCCACCCATGCTCTCTCTCTAGCTCTCGCTCTCTCTCTAGCTCTCGCTCTCTCTCTAGCTCTCGCTCTCTCTCACACTTTCTCTCCCCGTGTGTGTGTGTGTGTGTGTGTGTGTGTGTGTGTGTGTGTGTCCTCTCTCAACTTCTGGCTGAACTGTACAACTCAGACAATCCCTGGAACACAAAAGTGGCTACATCTCCCAAGCTGGGTTATAGGGGTAAAAGGAATGTAAAATCATTCAAGATAAGCAAGGATTATTTTCACAGATCTAAAAATAAGCCACCCCGTTCCTTAGATTCCTTAGATGGCTCCCCATGGCAGAAAAATAGTACACTCCGAAGGGCTGGATTTGTGGTACAGCCCCCTGCAACACAGCTGCAGCTGGTATGGAAAGCTATGCACACAGCTGGCGGAATCCAGCAGGTGATCTCCTGCAGGCTTACTCTTCATCAGGTTCCACTCTCTGGGCATCATAGAATGTCTAACGGGAAAACCCAGCCTCTTCAGAATCAGAGCTGGAGAAATGATTCAGCAGTTAAGAGCACTTAACTTGCAGAGGGCCCAGGTTTTGCTACCAGCACTTACCTAGTGGCTCACAACCATTTATAACTCCACTTCCAGGGAATCTGATGCCCTCTTCTGGCCTCTGAAGGTTCCTGCACATGAGGTGCACTTAAACTCACACAAACATACAGATACACATAAAAATAAATAGATAAATGTCCTTAATTTAAAAAAAATAGCATGCTCAGACTCATAGCTCTAAGACATCTGTTCATTAGAGAGCCCAAAACTCTTAGGATCACAGTAGGAAACTTCTTGAAACATCAAGCTGAGGAGGAAAACTGGTGGTGACCTACTCATACTAACAACTTAATAGGAACTAAAGCATTGGTGTGTTTGTGAGGAAGGCAAAAGCTAGGAAATCAAAAACACAGACCTCCCAAAAGTTTTTAAATTGGATCCTAGGCAACAAGAGATAGTATGGTAATAACGTGTGCCGATAGGAGTAGAGATGGGGACAGGGAATGAGTGAATCAAAGCCTGCTTAAATAGTATAAAAGTATGAAGGTGATATTCAGAAAATAAAAAGAAACATCAAAAGAAATAAGTGGAGAGCTAGAGAGATGGCTCAGTGGCTAAGAGCACTCTGTTCTTGAAGAGGGTAGTTTTGGTTCACAGCATCCACCCTGGGTGGCTCACAGCTGCATATTAAGTCCAGATCCAGAGTATCCAATGCCTCTGGCCTCTTCAGGTACTTGCATTCATGTGCACAAAACCATATATATACATACATATATACACATACTTAAAAATAAAAATAAATTTTAAAAAAGAAGAAAGAAATAAAGGCATGTGTGGAGGTTAAAATGAGAAATGTCTTCTATATCCTCAGACATTTGGACATTTAGTCCCCAGTTGGTGGCACATTTGAGGAAGTTTAGGAGGTGTGGCCTTGTTGGAGGAAATACGTCATGGGAGATGGGCTTGGGAGTCCATGGTTTCACTCTACTTCCAGTTCACTCCCTACGTTAGTTACTTTCTGTTGTTGCGATTAAAAAGGAAAAAATGACCAAAGTGACATATAGAAGTTTATTCAGGCTTGAGTTTTCAGAGGACTGAGAGTCTGTCACAGTAGGGAGGCATGGTAGCAAGCAAGCTGCAGGAACGGCGGCAGAAGCAAGAAGCAAGAGAGTCACATCCCCAGCCACTGGCGGAGTGAACAGAACTGGAAACGATACAAGGGTTTTCATCTCAAAGCCTGCCCCCCAGTGACATACTTCTTGCAGCAAAGCCACCCCTACTAGACAACCCCAGACAGGGATACCAACTGGGAATCAAGTGTTCGAATGGAAGACTGAGGGAGGGGGAAGTTTCTCATTCAAACCACCACGTTCTCTGCTTAGTGATTGCAGTTAAGATATGATCTCTCTCTCTCTGCTGTGGAACAATCTTTCTGCACAGTATGAATATGTATTACTCTAATTGGCTCATAAAAAAGCTGATTGTCCAATAGCTAGGCAGGAAGAGAGTGAGTGTGAGAGCCAGACTAGGAGAATTCTGGGAAGAGGAAAGACAGAGTCAGAGTCCCCAGCAAACACAGAGAAGCAAGATGAGAATGCCGCACTGAGAAAAGTTACCAAGCCACGTAGCTAAACAAAGATAGTAATTATGGGTTAATTTAAATGTAAGAGTTAGCTAGTAACAAGCCTGAGCTATTGGCCAATCATTTATAAATAATATTAAGGCTCTGTGTTGATTATTTAGGAACTGCTGGGTGGGACAGGAAAGCTCCTCCTACATCTCTCCTTCCTACTCCTGCTCTCATTCCTGCTCCTCCTACTGCTTACTGCCATAGACTCTTATCCCTCTGGAACTCTGTCTTCTTTGAGTTGCTGTCAATCATGGTGTTTTATCATAGCAACAGAAATTAACTGATTCAGCAGTGTAAGAAAAGAATGCTGTCTAAGAACCAAAAAGATGACTACCAAAGAGGAAAGACTCTAGGGGTCAGAGATCCCTTGGATTACATGGCTTCTTGTTGCATTTAATTCCTTTTCCCTAACAAGCATTATTACATCAAATATTGTATAAACAGAAAACCAAACTAAATTCTCTTTGTGGAGAATTCCCTGTATATTGCTGTTAGTGTATCTTACGGAGCTTTCTTTAAGGATCATTATTTATATACCTAAGATCTAGTTTTTTCCTTAGAGGAAATTATTCAAATGCAGATCAAAGTAAAACAGGGTTTATTTAATTACTGAAAATACATTTTATAAAGTTGGAGTCTGATAAGAAATTAATAACTTCTCTGTTCCTCACTCAGGCTAACTTTGCAACCACAACCTACACACAAATTAGTCATTTTGGTCGAGAAAAAAAATGAAGCATCATTTCTCAATCTAAGTTGCAATTTGCCGTTTTGTCTTTGAGCATTATGCACTAGAAGCTTATATGGCAAATGATCTTTGCTCTTTTAAGGGAAGGCAAATATCTAAGCATGGTATAAAGCCAAAAGGAACACCTTGGCAAGATTCTTCCAGGCTGAGATAAGTATCTGAAGAAAATCAGCACCTTGGAATAACCTGCCAAAGAATTTAGAAACTGCTGAGCTCTCACTGGTACCCCATGTATTCAGCAACTTTTGTTGAAGACAAAGCTCATCAGAGTCCTTTAACATGAAACACCAATATTTTTTAAATTAATAGACTTTATTTTTAAGCAGTCTTTCATACAATGAAAAATTAAGCAGATATTGATAGTATAGAGAGTTCCCAATACCCTCGTCACAGTCACAGAATTTTTCCTATTAATGTTTTGTATTAATGTGATAGATTCACTAAAATTGATGATTCAACATCCATGTATTATCTTAACTAAACTCCACTGTTTACAAGAAAATTCACTCTATGGGAGCCAGTGGTCCTCTTTCTCCCTAAGGGGGAAAAATACTCACAAAAGTAATATTTTATAACATAATGTTTGTGTTATGAATTTTGTTTTGCAGGGTGTGGTGGTGCAGACCTTAATTGTGGCACTTGGCAGGAAGAAGAAGGAGGGTTTTCTGTGAGCTTCAAAGCCATCCTAGTCTACAAAAAAAGTCCCAAGGCAACCAAAGCTTTACAGTGAGACCCCATCTCAAAAAAAAAAAAAAAAGACTTTGATTTTAGTTTTACCCATTATCAGGAACAAGAACCTGTCACAGGCCCTAGAGGAGAACCGTCTACTGTTCTGCTGAATGGACATAGTATTAAACTGAGTCCTAATGACTTAGACCTGTAGATGAGTACATTTTTCAGCTCTCATTACAGAAGCTTCTTTTTGCAGTAGATGATGATTAACACGGAGACCTACAACTGGTCGGAATATAGAGGACAAGAGACTGCAGATTGCTCGGCCCTTAAATGATTCATCTATAACATACTTCCTCCTCCCAAGGCTCAGAAATTATTGAAGGAGAAGGAACAGGAAGATTGTAGGAGCCAGAGCTATTAAGGAAACTATTTTCGGGACACAACAGAGCAGTTGCACATAAGAATTCATAGTGATTGTGGCAACATGCCCAAGAACTGTGAGAGTGCAAGCAAAACAAAATCCAAGCTGGAGCAGGTAGATGAGCATGAAGTCTCTCCCCCACGCTGAGTAGTTATCGGAAACTGATAGATGCTAAATGGGAGAGTCACTTTTCTTTAAGGGAATGGCCCCTGGTTAGATCCACCATACTCCATTAAGTGACCACGCATCCAGGAGTGTACAGGCAACACAAATTGAATTGCATGGGTTTAAAACAACAAATGAGAACACAAAGTTGGGTGGGTAGAAAACAAGACATAGATCCAGGAAAAGTTGGAGAGGAGGGTGCTTATGATCAAAATGCATTTAATGAAATTCTCAGAGGACTGATAAAAAGGGGGGGACAAGAATTTAGTTTTCTTAGTGAAGCACATATTTGAAAAGGTATATATTTGTGTTTTCATTTCTTTTCATGCTCACTGGTGGAAATGTTGAGCACCTGATATGCAGTGAAACCAGAACACCAATTAGAAATAATTAGCAACAGGAAGCATTCCAACCCAGGAACCGGTATCGTTAGGAAGCAGGTTTGTTGCCCAAACTCTTAGAAACTAAGCTATGTGGAAAAAAAGAAAGAAAGGACAGTTATCAGAGAGAATATGCTGTGAATGAGGCTGCATTGTGTAGGTTATGACAATACTGTTGGACAATGTTCTCCTCATTGTTGTGGGTTTGTTTGGTTTTTTAATAATCAACTTTAATGAGTTAATGTGAGAAGGGAAAAAATGAATTTAAAAAGTAAGTAAAAATAAGATTTCTTGAAGGAGCAAAGTCCTCAGAGGATAGAAAGATCCAGAGCACAGCATTATTCTGGGCTACAAAAGGAAACTTAGTTTAAGGACAGGAAACTTTTAACAGTGAGGTCTCAAAATAGCTACTAAAAGCCAGGTATCCAAACCAGGTAAAGTGCTCCATCTGGTCAACCTGCATTATGCTTCCACAGAGGAGGGTTGTGAGAAACTGCTATATGGTTTCAAAGTTAATAATTAGAGCCATTTAGTGCAGTGCAACCCTCCTCTGAATGACATCACTGTCACTATTTTGGCTGAACTCCCACTGGTTTAATTTCAGAAACATCCTTTGACTAAAATGCCAAGTTAAAATGAAGTAACACATCATGATTTCTTTATAGGAGTCAACTAATTTCAAAGGCCTGCTCCCTGCAAAGTACTTGCGGGGTCCCTTTCATAGACCTGACTGCACAGAGGGGCATGAGAAACAGAAGCAACTGCCAAACCCCATGGCTTTTAAGGATGCCTTGCTTTGCTCCATAAATATGTTCCCAAAAACTTCTTTTAAAACCGAACTTGTGTTGTACCAGCAACATAGACCCAGAAAATCCTAACTGTGCCACTCACTATTTGTGTGTTCTCAGACAAGTTACTAAGTAGGTTATTTTTTATATTTCTCTATGGCTTCAACTTTTCCACTCTGCCTGGCCTTGTTTGGTTGCCTCAGAGAGCCAGCCTAACGCATCTGGATGAGTCAAGAATTGCCTTAGCCATTGCATATAATAACAGCACCTGTTTTACAGTCACCACCTGTTACCACACTTCATAGATGGTGGATAAAGTATGGGATGTTTTCATTTTTCCACTGGCTCAAGAACCAAAGAGTAAGGTTGCCAGATTTAGCAAATAAAAATGAATCACTCACATTTAAACTTAATATCCAGATCATAATGAATATTTTTTAATGTAGGTGCGTCCCATGTAATATGTAGGTCATATGCATTCAAAATCATTGGAAAATTATTCTTCATTGATCTGAAGTTCAAATTTAACAGGAAAACCCTATATTTTAACTTAACCAAAATGATACTTCATGTCCCCACTAGTTATGACAGACATGAATATAAAACTCAAAGTAAATGATTGAAGTGCCCAGTACTAGATCTCCCCCACCTACACATACATACATGCATACCCACCGGCATGTACACAGCACCCTCCTCTCTTCCCCTCCCTTCACTTCTCCTCTTCCCCTCCCTTCCCCCTCACTCCTCCCCTTCCCTCTCATCCATCTAAACCTCTGCTATACTTCCAGACATCACAATTTTTCTCTATCCACACTTAGATTTGGAACTTAACAGCAGATAGAATTTCATGATCACAAAGATGCAAAACTATAACTTTTGGTCTACAATACAATTCTTTTTTTTTTCTTTTTCTATTTTTTTCCCCAAGCCTTATTTTGCTTTAGGGCAACAACTTAATCTAATCCTATTCAAGTAAACTAATCTCAATTCAGTCATTTCTCAGCCTACTTAGGTTTATAACTGAGTCACATTAATGTTTAAATCCCTTTCCAATTCCTCTCCTATTACCTCCTCCCTAAGGATGAGTCTAATGCAGAGGACATTCATACAGCCGCCAACACAGGGAAGCTGGCAAAGAGATACACACACACCCATCTGCATCTGCCTGGGTTAGCTGCTGGCCTCTATCTCCATCTGGTCTCCAGTTCCAGACGGTGCTTACCTGAAAGGCAAGCGGCTAGTGTCTAAGACTTTCAGTCCCTACTGCACTCTGTGGCATTAGTGACCCTTGAAATCAGCTTCGCTCTCATGCGACCAAATTGGTCTGCTGTCTCATATTTCTCCATGTGATCAAGTTCCTTGGCCTCAGTTGATTTTTATATTATACTCAGGTCTCAAAGGAAAAAATATATCTCTGTCTTTACATACTGTTCTGGCACTGAAAAGGAAATTCTGGTCCGACAACAAGGGCAAGAAACAGTAGCTCTTACCCTAACACTCACAGGTGGTTATGTGCTCTCAGGGGCCCACACGGGACCTTGGATTTACCGGCCATGCCACACTCTGCTGGAGTAATTCCTAGCAAGGCTCCCATGCTGGGGCAAGTGGGGGAGTAGCAGGAAACTGCATGAAAACGAGCCATATTTAAGCCTCCACTCCCCTGCAGCTCTTCTCCCCAGTTTGGAGAGTTTCCTGGTGACAGGAAAGACCGAAGGAAGGCAATCTGGTTACAGCTAACCCACCTCTTCTTGCAAGATATCAAGAATTTGTCATTTTTTATTATTATTTAAGCCTGATTTAAAACTTTCCTCCAGAGTGGGTGGCCCAGTGTGGGAGAAGACGTTTTAAAAGGAGAAAGAAAATAAAGAACATGATTAACGTCGCGAAGTAAAATCCTGCCACAAAATCTTGCATTTTGATTCTAGGAAAGCATCTCTTTGATTTCATATTACGCAGAAATTTAGCTCGGCCATGCCCATTTCACTTCCTGATAATCCTTCATCAGTGAGTCACCACCTTGAACCCTCTAGACTACTCTAGTCTGCTGCCAGGGATCTGCTGTACCTTTTTAATTACGCTGCCCCTTCTTGTTAAATAATGCCATCGCCTCCATGAGCATTAGGAGTGTGGCTTTGGTTTCTGTTAGAAGAAATGGGGAAAGGATTGACAGAGCAGGACAGGGACCCACAGTCCTGTCAAACTGTAGCCTGTTTTCACTCACCAGTTTGTGGCTCAGGTCACGGACCCATCATATGTTGTTAAATAAATGAAAGACCTAGCCTGAGGAGCAGATACCCAGAAGCCTCAGAGAATCACCAGGAGACAGTGACTCCGAACGTCTCCACTTCTCTCTCGGTTGTCTAAGCATGAAAAGTTACATGTGTCCTAATTTTCTCTCTGTCACTGTGATAAAGCACACAACACAGAGCATATCAAAAGTAAAAGGGCCGACTTAGTGAACAATTCCAGTTTACAGTCCATCCCTGGGGGAAAGTCAAGGCAATGGGAACTTACACTAGTCCCGTCCACGGTCAAGAGCAGGAAGAAAACAGATGCACGTATGCTTACTATCCCACTCACTTTGTCTACTCTTTCACAGTGCAGGTCACAAACCCAGGGAATGGCACCACCCACAGTGGGCTTGTGCTTCCCACTTTGGTTGACTCAATGAAGGGGAAAAAAAAAAAGCCCTCACAGGCATGCCAGCAGCCCAACCTGATCTAGGCCATGCCTCGCTGAGACTCCATGCCTGGGTGATGCTAGGTTATGTCAGCCTGACAAAACAGTAACAATCCTGACATGCACAGCAATCCCTCTGTTATGATGTGGATAATGGTCACTTATGTCTTCTTTGTTAAAGTGGCTGTGACACTACATCGGGGCCCATTAGTAGAAAGTCTTTTTACACAATGCGAAACTCCAAGTTCTTTCCATAAACTGGCTCTCTTTGTGATTCTGACAGAAAATGGTTCCCATGCATGAAGAGCACGGCTTTCATCTTGCTGCGTGACAATTTATGTGTGCCTTTTCATTCTCATCAAACTGGCCCCAGACACTGGTGGGATTTTATTCATGAATATGCGGCTTGCGTTAGTGCCTGGGAAGAAAATAGTTCTAAACATA
Organism: Peromyscus attwateri; assembly: GCA_902168425.1. Classification (NCBI taxonomy): domain Eukaryota; kingdom Metazoa; phylum Chordata; class Mammalia; order Rodentia; family Cricetidae; genus Peromyscus; species Peromyscus attwateri. Next base: position 42,277 of record CABHPP010000993.1, read on the forward strand.
ATAAAGCACTTTCTGCCTTTACTGAAGGCCGGTCCCAAGTCCAAGCTTTGTCATGATTTAATACACTATCTCGTTATTTTTAATGCACTTGCCTTAACAGAAAAACAAGTTCAAACATCCCAAATTACTGCTAAGTAATCTTAGTTTCCTTTTAACGGGAAGCTCTCACTCCACTGTTTATTCTATCCCTGGCCCAAAGGAACCTTTTCAAATACGCTGTAGAACCTGATTTAGGGGGACATTCACATGGATGACTAGGAATAAAATGAGTTGTACTTTGACATGCACGGTGGTGCACACCTGTGATTCTGAACTGAGGTAAGAGGACCCTGAGTTCAAGGCCTGCCTGAGCTACCTAACAAGACCGGCTCTAAAAAGGAAACATGGAGGCTAGGGAGATGGTTCTGTGAGTAATCTGTTTGCCTTACAAGCATGAGGGCCTGAGTTGGATCCCCAGAACCCACATTAAAAAGGGAGGGAGGGAGGGCCAGCTAGATAGCAGGACAGGTAAAAGTGTTCTTTCAAATCTGACAATCTGAGTCGGATCCTCGGAACCCACAGTGGAAGGAGACAACCAACTTCCCACGGTTTTCCTCTTACTACACACAGGCACCACGGCACACGTCACCGTCACCATCACCGTCACCACCACCACCACACAAACACACACACACAAGGAAAACATAAATGAATGGTGTGTGTGGGTGTGTGGGTGTGGGGGGGGGTGTGGGGGTGTGGGTGTGTGTATCTGTTTTAAGGCCAGACATAGTGGCACTTGCTTGTAATCTCAGCACAGGGAAGATGGGCACGGTCATATTCTTGGGATGTCCTGGCCATCTAGCCTGCCCTAATTGGTGAGTTCCAGGCAAGTCAGAGACCCTGTCTCAAAAGATAAGGTGGGAGGAACCTAAGGAACTGTCAAGGTTGTCTATTAGCCTATACAACACACAAACACACACACACACACACACACACACACACACACACACACACACGCACGCACGCATGCTGAGAGAGAGAGAGAGAGAGAGAGAGAGAGAGAGAGAGAGAGAGAAAGAAGAAGAAGAAGAAGAAGAAGAAGAAGAAGAAGAAGAAGAAGAAGAAGAAGAAGAAGAAGAAGAAGAAGAAAAGCAAAAGAAGAAAAATGAGTTATGGTTTTTAAAGCACTGTTACCCTTATAAGGAAATTTTTTAATTGTTTACAATAAGATATAATAAACTCTATTACTATTTCCTTGAAAATTATCTACAGTGTATTTTGATTATATTCACCCCCTGCCCCAACTCCTCTCAGATCCACACTCTATCCCTGTTTCCTCCTCTCCCAAATTTGCATCCACCCTCTTTCTTTTTTAAAATCCATGAAGTCCAATTTGTGCTGCCTATATATTCTTGGAAAACTGACTCTTCCTCTCCCGGCAGCTAGCAACTGTTGCCCTCAGCTAAGAGTGAGACTTCATGCCCACCTCCCTCTTCATGCTGTGATTTTATCTGCCTTGATTATTGCACAGACTTGGGCATGCTACAGTATGCTGTCAGAACCTCCGTGAGTTCCTGTGTGCAGCTGCTCTCTGTATCTGGAAAGCACTGTCTCCTTGGACTCACCAACCACCTCTGGCTCTTACTGTCTTTCTGCCGCCCTTCCACAATGATCCTGAGCCTTGGGGGTGGCAGGTAGAACCTTTTTGGGCTAAGATACAATGAACTCAGCTGGGCAGTGGTAGCACACAACTTTAATCCCATCTATCGGGAGGCAGAGGCAGGCGGATCTCTGTGAGTTCGAGGCCAGCCTGGTCTACGGAGAGAGTTCCAGGACAGCCAGGGCTACACAGAGAAACTCTGTCTTAAAAAAAATAAACAAAAATAAATTAAAAAAACAAAATAAAGAGAAGAAAAAGATACAATGAACTCTTAGCCCTGACCTAATTCCATCATTTTTTAATAAGTTCACAATGAGCAAATAAGAATGTTGACCACAGTTTTCATTAATAATCATAAGCTATATATATATATATAATTTTCAGTGTCTATAATTCTTCTAATATACTCTTATTTTCAGAGAAGTTCAAGACAATATATAATTCACGCTCCATATGCTATATATCTACCTCAACTACTTTTTTATTATTCTGAAGTGGAATTACTATTTTCCATTTTTTTTTTCCAGACAATTCAGCCTTTACTTTATTTTTGAAAATATTTCTGTAGATTCCATTTTTCTTCCATGAAACTAAGATCAGGCAACAAACAAAAACACACAAATTTTCTCTCCAACCTGCTACCTGCATCTTGGCCAGGAAAGATGTGGGAATGCTTAGGAAGGCAGGACAGGAGCTAGTTTGGGGTCAGAGATGTCCTGGTCTCAGATACGGTGTACTTAGCTCTGAGACGGCCACCAAGAGCCACCACTCGGGGAGGAGCCTCTACCCCAAACCTCAGGAGAAAAGAGGCACAGAAGTCAGTCAGTCCACTGTCTTCCACCGGGCTGGCACTTTATTCTCCCCATCTATTTTCCATTTAATAACTCTCTAAATGAATGCTTTAAGGCCAAAAATTCATTTTAAAAATAATGAACTATATAATCTACTTAACTTAAAAAAAAAATTACCCATGTTCTTCAGTGCCATCACTGGTTTTCCCAGTCTACTCTAGGAGCTTGGTGCATGCCCCTGAGTGTGTCACTGTGTGACACTCCTGGGGACCGCTGCGGCGGAGCACTTACCTAGCATCAACAAGACCACATTTAACCACCAGCACTACAAGAGGAAAGGAAAGAAGAGAAGAGAGTAAAGGGGAGGGAAGGAGGATGGAGGCGAGGGCAGGAAAAGGAGACTCCGAAAGCTGGTGAATTACCTCCTATGTTTAACTTCTCCAAATTCACGTGCGATTTAGGGGACAGGGGACATTATGAGGACATGAGAAGGGGAAGGTCCTCACGGGGGAGTATGGGTCAAGACTCTCACTAGCTCAGAGGATGTTCCAACACAATTAACAAGTGCTCAAGTCCTTTCTCCTTCCCAGGTTACTAACCTGCACCGTCTTAGGAATCTCACCAGGAACCCCATTTATACCAAATTCCTCATGCAGCCCCATGGCTCGTGTTTTTACCTTATCAGATTATAGCTCCATTCACATCATCTCCAGAGCCTCCTTAAAAAGTTATTTATCAAAAGAGAGAGAAAGGAGCTTGTGGTGGATAGATGTTCTGTCTATAACCTTGAAGTACCTTCCCCTAGAGATGTAGCAGGTAACTGTCCTACATACCTGTGACCTTGAAGTACCGGCCCCTGGGGTGTGGCTCAGGAATACCCTTAAGATCAGAGACCACATGGGCCACTCTCTGTTCTCCCTCATGGAACTTGGATGCTGAGATGATCTCAGCAGGAAGAACAGCATGGGACCGTGCCTCACCCTTCCAGGATCCTGCAACAATTCCTCTGTTCCGTCTAGTGAGTTTTCCTTTCCTAATAAATTCCTTTGCCCTTTAAGCAGACTCCATGGATTTCTCACTTTAGGAGCAGAATTCTTCAGCAAGCTTTTGAGATGTAACCTAAGAAACACTAAAGTGGTGTGCATGGCTAATATGGAGACGCTGTGACTCTCCCTTGAGGAGCCCACATCCACATTCGGGTATGTATTATCTTTTCTAAGATCATTTTCCCCCTTAACCCTCATATTTAAAAATCTATACGTGTCAGGGCTGGAGAGATGGCTCAGTGGTTAAGAGTACTGGTTGCTCTTCCAGAGGAGCTGGGTTTCATTCTCAGCACCCACATGGCAGCTCATAACTGTCTCCAGTCACAAAGGATCCAACAACCTCATCTGGCCCCCATTGGCACTGCACATCTATAGTGCACAGACATATACACAGGCAAAGTACCCATCCACATAAAATAATAATAATAAATCTGAGTGCCTTTCAATAAACTCTGGCTGTGTCCATGAGAACCCACCACGCTCTGAGGTGTGCTTTTTTTATACATTTCTTGAGCATCTTTCTGTTTTCAATAAAACCTCAACTCTGCATTAGAAATTCATTTGTGCATCAGTTTGCCTAAGTAACAGTCCCTACATGATTAGGGGAACTCCTGAGGCCGCTGAAGGTGACAGTACAGATCTTTGTCTCCGTCCCCTCGCTGCTGACGTGATCATTACTGAAACTATCAACAGCATCACAATTATTGTCCATGACTCTCACAGGAAAGTTGAAAAAAAAAGGCAAACAGAGAAGAGATGACTAAGAATCTACAACTTCTTCATTAAGGAAACAAGTTAAGATGTGCGATTTACAATTGAAAGCAAAAGACAAAAAAAAAATATTTCAAAATGATCTAAACAGTTTCATCCCGGAATCTGAGTACTTCCAATCAACAAACTGCAGCACTCAGAAAGCCTGCCACAGGTCATCTGCTGGTGCTGTGTGAGGCAGCTACAGACCATTACCTATGTAATTGCAGATCTGTCTAATAGGCCCATACAGCTCTTTTGGAACAAAGGTTTTTATAATGGAGTGGATGATAAATACTGGACTGTGATGGTACCAGATGCTATAATGTTAGGGGCTGTATTTATATTGATAATATTAACATATGTTAACTCTGTATACTTACAGTCCAAAAAAGATGGAAAAATTGGACTCATAAAAAAATACAAAGAAAAATGCAATGTGCATTATGACATCTTGAGATAGTAAGTGAAACCAAAAATATTCCACTCAATATAGTTTATTTGATCAATGAATACATGCTGCTTGGCCATAGAAGAATAGCTACTTAGAAAAATTCTAAGATGTAATACTGACTCTGAAAAATACTGCTGACATTGATTTCTTTTTTTTTTTTTTTTTTGTTTTTTGTTTTTTGTTTTTTCAAGACAGGGTTTCTCTGTGTAGCTTTGCGCCTTTCCTGGAACTCGCTTGGGAGACCAGGCTGGCCTCGAACTCACAGAGATCCGCCTGCCTCTGCCTCCCAAGTGCTGGGATTAAAGGCGTGCGCCACCACTGCCCAGCTGACATTGATTTCTTTTGCTGTTGTTTAAAGCTGGAGTCTATGAAAGTGAGACTCGACCTGTGTAAACTCTTCTGCACCACTGAGTGAAACACACCCCCAATGCTGGTGACATTTCTCCTTACCTAAACGTATTTGGGCAATAAATGTTTCTACAGCAATCACATATGGAGAATGAGATACAGTATAAAAGTTGATTATAGTTTCCTCTAAAGAAGCAAACTTGAAGCTGTCCAAATATATAGTAGAGACCAAAAATTAGTATGCTTTTTAAAAATAAAGGAACAAACTGATCTTTTGGTTACATATTAAATTAGCCCTCAGGCCATCAGCTCCCAACAAAGAGTTACCTGTCTACAGAAGGCTGCAAGCTTGTGTGTGCGTGTTTGAAGTCTTCTTTCAGAACCTCTGGCCTCATCTAAGCAGGCCCGATCCTCCCTCTGAAATTCAGCCAGTAGCACAGTAGGCACTGTCCTAGAGCTGCCATTAACACCCAAAGCAATGACAGTAGCAGTGACGTTTTCACCTGACAAGAACGTAGCAACAGTCACAGTGATGCTCTTTTGATTGTGCATTCAGGGAGAGATGCACACCTGGACACGTGAGTTTAGTAAGAATATGGTTGAGATCCTTTTCATTAGTCACACGGTAAACAAGTGAGTCAGTTTGATTTTCTGGAACAAAAGCTACCGAGTCAATACTAACTGGTCCCATCAGTTTGGTCAACTCAGAGTGGACAATCCAGGGATAAGTACGACCACCTTCTTATTCCTCCTCCTCCTCCTCCTCCTCCTCCTCCTCCTCCTCTTTCTCCTCCTCTTCCTCCTCTTCCTCCTCTTCCTCCTCTTCCTCCTCCTCCTCCGCCTCTTCCCCCTGAGCTGTTCTCACATTCAATCTATTCTCTTTCATTTATGGCAAGGCAGTACACCAAAGACAATTTCTACAACTGTTGAAATGTGTGATCTACAAAAACATATTATGTGCAGACACCTGTCCTTTCACATGAAAAACTAGAACTTGCTGTGGGATGATCCTTCTGTACACTGTGAAGATTTGTCACTGTGACTGGTTTAATAAACAAGCTGTGCGGCCAATAGCCAGGCAGGATAAGGTTAGACAGAAAAACCAAACTAAGGAGGGGAAGAAGGAGAAGGGCGAAGTCAGAGTCACCAGCCAGACGCAGAGGAACGGGGCAGGACAGAGAAAAGCCTCCCCTTACAAGAACTAAAACATAAATTAAAATGACGAACCTTTAGCTACATTGCAAAAAAAAATCAGAAGTGAGAGAGAAAAAAACAGAACTGATTCTACAGATGTTAAAGACTCATAAGAGATAGCTTTGAATAACTACATGCCATTAGTTAAATAATGTAGAAGAAATGGATAAATTTCCAGATAGATGCAATCTGCCAAGACAGAACCATGAAGACATATAAAGAAAACCATGAAGACATAGAAAATCTGAGCAGATAAATAAATCAGAAGAATAAATAGCCAGTGATGGTGACACATGCTTTAATCTCAACACTCAATGGGCACAGACAGGCAGATCTCTCTGAGTTCCAGGCCAACCTGGTATACACAGTAAGTACCAGGCCAGCCAGGCTGTGTTGAGACCTTGTCTAGCGGAAGAGAAGTTGACTGCAGCAGTGGCAGCAGCAACCACAAAGTCTCCATCAAAGAAAAGCCTTGGGCCTGATGGTTCACTTGCTTCTTCTAAAAATCATTTTAAAGTAGCTAATGGCAATCCTTTGCAAATCCATGAGCTGACCTACCCTGGTAACCAGATTGATGACTACCCTAACTTCATCATAGAGCCTTCATCCAGTAACTGATGGAAACAGATGCAGAGATTCACAGCCAAGCACCAGGCCGAGCTCCAGGAGTTCAGTCGAAGAGAAGGAAGAGGGATTACATGTGCAAGGGGGGTCAAGATCATGATGGGGAAATCTGCAGAGATAACTGAACCAAGCTCATGGGAACTCACAAACTTTAGACCAACAGCTGTGGAGCCTGCATGGGACCAGACTAGGCCCTCTGCATATGAGAGACAGTTGTGTAGCTTGGTGTGTTTGAGGAGCCCCTGACAGTGGGATCAGGATCCATCCCTGGTGCATGAGCTGGCTTTCCGTAGCCCATTACTTATGATGGGATGCCTTGCTCACCCTTGATGCCAGGGGGAAAGGCTTTGTCCTACCTCAACTGAATGTACCAGGCTTTGCTGATTCCCCATGGGAGGACTTACCCTTTCGGAGGAAGGGATGGAGGAGGCGGTAGGTCACAAGGGAGGGGGAGGCTGGGGGGAGCAGGAGGAGGCATGAGAGGGGAATCGGTGGTTGGTATGTAAATTGAACAAAAAAAATTCTTAAATTAAAAAAAATAATCCCTAAAATAAAACAGATGGGGCTAAGTATTGTGTCAGGTAAAATAAGCCAGACTCAGGAAGACAAATAAATGTGTTCCTTCTCATATGCAGAATCTAGCTCTTTTTTAGAGCAATGTAGGGAAGGGGGACTATTTAGGAAGAAGAGAAGAACCAAAATGAGGGAGATGGGGAGACAAGGCAGGGTATGGAGGTGAATATGATCAAAAAGTACACTGTGTACAGGTATGAAAATATCATAATGAAATCCAACATCTTGTACAACTAGTCTGTGCTCATGGAAAGGTGGCTTCAGAAGAGATAGATAAGATCCTCTCGTTGTTAACTCTCCCGGGATTTTGTTCCCTCAACGCCAGCTCTCTTCGACAGTCTTGCAGGCTCGGTCCACCTAAGATGTGCGCAAGTAACCACCACCCTGAAGAGAGGCCGAAATGTTTGGCCACCTCCGATATTCTTGTCAGCATTGTAAATTTTAAAACAACCCATAACAACGCATTAACTATTTCAATAAACATTCCCCACCATAAAGTGGCCGTAAGCTGCCCACAAGGCAAATTATCACACAGCAAACAACCTTGTAAAAACATTAATAAATCTTTTCTGGTACATGAAAATCAGCTCGAATGTGCTCCATTCAACAGCCCCCCCTAAGTGATTCAAGTGACACCAATAAACCGAACTCTAAGGACAGCAGATGGAAACAGAGCGGCAGGCCTTTGACTTAAAATATGTCTCTGTGTCTTTACTTCACTAATCTAATAGAAGATTCCGACTTGTCCTGAGAATTAACTACCGAGGTGGAAATCAAATTTTAGATGGGGAGTCGTTTTGAACCTACATTTTTAAGTAAAGGGTAGGGTTCTCACATAAAACTTCATAATTTTCTTCAGATTTTTAGCTATAGAAAAAGGAGTCACCCTATAAAGATCTGTAGTTTGTGAAGTAGTGAAAATGGTCAGATGGCAATGGCCATAAGCTGGAAATTAAGAAAGATGAAGAAATTCAGGAACTGCTGACTCAGAATAACCTATGAATGCAACCCTCTGTGTATGTATATGTGTGTGTGTGTGTGTGTGTGTGTGTATGTGTGTATGTGTATATGTGTGCATGTGGGTGTACACATTTTCCTTCTGATAACGTTATTTCATTCCTCTTTATGGTTGAATAAAATTCTGATGCATGTATATCACAATTTCTCTCTCTACTCAACTATTACTGGACATTTAGGCTTGTCCCATATCTTGACTATTATCAATGCTACAGGAATGAGCACAGGTATGCATGTATCTCCGTGACATGCTGACATAAATCTTTTGTGTATATACCTAGAAGTGGAGGTTTGAAATCCTCCCATGCTTATTTCCATATACATACACACTGTGGGGAGAGAAATTTGAAAAATAAAAGTAATGGCATCTTCTGTCCAGTTTGCACATCAGTAAGATATGTGTTGAATAGAATGAAACATGTTGGGGATGGATTGAATTTTGGTATACCATGGTACTGTATAATTGAACATTTTAAATACCTTGTAATGAATTCTTAAATGATATCTGAAATGCTTGGAGATTTTCAGAAGCAGATTTATAAGTGTCACAAATAATCGTTTTACTTGACTTGGTAAATAAGAAATAGAATGCTATCTAAGACCAACATGAATATTTTAATGTAACAGTCTTTGGCTCACTTATGCTTAAAAGGAAGAATTTAATCAGGATTCTTTCAAGAGAGCTGAAACCATTACAGAGTGAGAAAGGAAGGATCTTCTTCCAATTGAGCAATTAACGTATTTCATCTAACAACGGCCATTGATGTGAATCTCCTGCTCATAGATTCTTCCAGAAGCTTAGCACCTCCCATCTCCCAGTTCCCAATTGCAGGTTTTTCTTAGACTGCACCTAAGTAAGTCTAGATGCACTCTTATTTTTAAAAGTCTTTGATAAAATGTGTACAGCCTCCACGTTCATAAAAGCTCAGTTGGGGGCTTGCTCTACCTTACATGTTCTTTGGGCAACCCCCAGGTCAGTGGTCGTGACTCCTTTCTTTCCATATATCATAATGTGGCTGGACTCTGTCATCTTCCTCTTTTCTTTATGATTACAACAAGCCTGGGCTTCTGTAGTCTTATATCCTCAGAGTTCTTAAACTCAAGGGTTCGCCTAGGGTGATTTTTTTTGTAGTTAGTCATCACCCATCTGGAATTTTTTTCCTTTTTAATTTTTATTTGTGTGTTCAAAGTATTCTAAAGGACGATTGTGAGAACTACACCTGACATATTTGTGTAATGCACTTATTAAATAAATATATACTGATTACTATAATCAGATTGATATGGCAAGCACCACCCAGACTCCTGGAATCTATTCATATTAAAGCTGAAAGTTTGTATCTTTTGACTAACAACCCTTGTCCTGTTGTTTCCTTAACCCCAGCTCCCACACTCCACTCTTTGCTTCCGTAAATCTGACTTGCTTAGATTCCGCACATGAATAAAATGACACATTATTTCTCTTCCTCTTTCTTGCATTATTTCCCTTAGAGTTCTCCCAGTTCATTCTTATTATTAGAAACAGAAAGATTTCCTTCTTTAAGGATAAAGAATATTCTATTTTGGGTCTGCATACCACATTTTCTTTCCATTATTTTTTAAGTTAGACAAAACACGGGTTTCTATACAGCACTCTCAGACACGTGTGTTATTGTGCTTTGTCTGTCTTCATCCTATTTCCCATTTCCCTCTCCAGCCCCCTTCCCACCTCTCTTGCTGACCCCTCTGTTTTCGTAGTGTATGTGTTCTAGGCTCTGTAGCTTCTTAAAATCTCTCCCTCTCCTTCCATGGTCTCTGTCTACTTTCATGACTTATACACAGAGAGACAGAAAGACAGACAGACTTGAATCTAGCTTCCTCTTATGATGCGCCACTTTTTCTTTACCCATCCATCACTGGTGACACTTGGGTTGTTTCCGCATCTTGGCTGCTGTGAACAGTGCTTCAATGAACACAGGAGTGGAGTTGTCTCTTCAAGACTCTGGGTTTATCTCCTTTGTATGTATACCCAGAAGTGGAATTCCTGGGTCACATGGTAGTTCTGTTATTAGTTTTTGTATTTAAAATTTTGGATTTATTTCCTATATTTTCTACTTACTAGTCATGTTTTTATTGTTTGAGAATTTCAGACATGCATATGCGTCTTGATAAAGTTTAAACCTCATCCCCTCTGACTCCTCCCCATCCCCTCCGACTCCTCCCCATCCCCTCTGACTCCTCCCCATCCCCTCTGACTCCTCCCCATCTCCTCTGACTCCTCCCCATC
>CABHPP010000994.1:15100-49486 GCA_902168425.1 Peromyscus attwateri
GAGAGAGAGAGAGAGAGAGAGAGAGAGAGAGAGAGAGAGAGAGAGAGGCTTGCTAAACCTGAAGCTTACTGCTTTGACTAGACTGATGGCCAGCAGATTCCAGGGATCTGCCTATCTCTGCCTTTCCCATGCCCAGCACTAGGGACAGACACAATGCCTGTCTTTTATGAGGGTGCTGGTGATAGACCCCAGGTACTCATGCTTACATGGCAAACACTTTACCCACGGAGCCATCTTCCAGGCCCCAAGACTACAAGCATCTTAAATGCTTCCCAGTACATATAAAGGTGAAAGACACTTATGCAAGTAAGCCAGTCCTTTTTAAAAGCGAATGCTCGGGTGTACGGAACACACTTCCTAGCCTCCCTTTGCCAATACGGTTCCCAAAAGGAACCTGCAGTGCCACTGGGCACAGTGTTGAAGCAACTAGAAACCTGAACTAAGATTTCTTTCTTTTCCTGAGACAGCACTTCATTACAGAGCCAGCCTAGCCTTGAACTTACAACCCTCCTGCCCCAGTCTAGTATTCCTTTCAAGGTCTTAAACCAACGCCAATTGCTACTTTGCTATGTGTTCTGCCTGCCATGCATTAACCTTCCAGGGGACAGCAATGCAGGGGACAGCAGGTGTCACCTGTGCAAGTAGCTGGAGTACTGTGCCAACTTCTTGGCCAGTGAGATGGCGTTCAACTCTAATTCTGCGATTCCCACTTCACGTTCCTCCTGGGCCTGTAGTTCTTCCTCCTCCAGCTTTGGGAGAGTCTCTTGGTTAGTGTAGTCAGGAAGCATTATGGTCAGCAAGTTGACCATCCACTTGATCATGGCTATATGCAATTCATCCATCTGTTAAAATGATCACAATCCAAACAACCATTTTAAAACAACAAAAGCCACATCCCATTTAAATAACAGAAGCAAGGAGAGGGCTGGGGAAGATGACTCAGTCTTTACAGCTTGTAGGCAAGAGAGTTCAAATAAATGCTGGATGGGCATGCCTGCATACCTGTAATCCCAGACCTGGAAGGTGGAGAAGGGATCCCAGAGCAAGCTGGCTAGCAAGACTAGCCATAGAGGTCTGTTCTAAATTTGGTTGAGAGACCTTGCCTCAGTGAATAAGGTAGAAGAGCCATTGAGGCCTTCACACACATGCTCACATGCACCTGCACACACATATGCATGAAATACACACACACACACACACCACTCATGTACACATAGAAAGAAAACCAAAAAAAAAAAAAAAGGAATGATCATACCCACATCAAACTTTCAGCAACCCATAAATCTTAAAGAAATCAGACAATTACTTAGTTACTGTAATTTTAATGTCTCACTATCTTGTGTTAAACTGGTTTTTGCTTCTTCAGCTTGACTAAGGGTGTTAGGTCACTAAAGTTCAAGTTTCCAGATTGTGCCCTAGGCACTCTAGTGCTCTACAAATAACTCAAAAGGACCCCCACAAGATCTTTAATGGAAGGAAGCAGTGATTAGGATATGTGCTGTACACAGCATGAACGTGGCAGCCCACAGCTTCCTCATCAGATGCACATATCACTTTGTATCTTTTCAAAGTTTGCTGTTGATGGTTACGTGGAAAGACAGCATGACATAGGAATGTGAATATTGATGTGTAGGAGGCACAGAGGTCCTTGTGTTCACAGAAGCAGTGGAGGAACCTAGAATGTTAGCGCATGGGGCTGTTCCTTCAAGGGAAGGAATTCAGTACCTGTCATCCACCAGAGGGCTGGGAGCAGACATGCATTCTAGCCTGAGGATCTTTGTGCTATCTGAGTGATCAGAGACCACAATGGACCCTTCCCAGACCCTCATCATGAGCTTGATCAGTTCATCTATAGAACCCATCTTTACGGAAGGCGTCACATGTACTTTACAAAGAGTTTTGATATAGTCACCTCTGACTTTTATTTAGCTGACTTGGTTCCTCAAAGAGATTTATGTATGCTTTATTGGCACACAGGACTGAGTTAATTATTACCAGAAAAGTTTTCATCAAATTGTGCTGTGCTTAAATATGCCTAAAATAAACCAGTCAGGATCAGACTCCTGACATTTGAACCAACACTGGCTACTTAGTTATATTGAACCCAACTGCCTTCTTGCCTTTCTAAGGGGCACAGCCAAGGCAACACAGTCCTCAAATACCTGGCTCCCTTGCTTGGATTACCTAGCTCCCAATTGTCTCTAGGCTTCCACATCATCTATCTGGACTCTACTTTTTAAAGATTTATTGTTTTATATGTGTGTGTATGTGGATGTGCATGGAGGTGGTGAGGTGCCCTTGGAGTCCAGAAGCCATTTTGGACCCCCCTATTTGGAGTTATAGGCCATTGTGAGCTGACCAGTGTGGGTGCTGGGAATCAATCTCTGATCCTCTGCAAGAGCAGCAAGCTCTCTTAACCACTGAGCCATCTTCCCAGCTTCTAGGATTTTAGTTTCCACTGGCTTTAGGTTGTTCCCTTTCCCAGGATGCTATAGCACTTTCTAAATATCTCTACTATTGTTCACTTACACCTCTAGCTACTCAGTTTGCCTGGTTGTCTCTTTAAGGCATAAACCATTGTGTTTATTCCTTCATACCACATAGTCTTTAGCAGGGAGTAGCTACTCCATGCTTGTTGAATGGATAAAAAGTAAATAAATAAAATGTGGTGGTCTACCCAGCTTCCTGCCTCTCAGTCAGAAGGAAAAGGTTGTGAATTACCCAAAGCAATGTTGGTTAATGTGTATTTCATACTTAATTTAATGCATCGGAACAAAAGGTAATCTTGCCTGAGGAAGAGTTAAAAATGCTGCCACCTCTCTTACGGGGGTTTCCACCTGCTCAGAGGTAAATGCATTCCTAATAGCTCTGTCACATCCCAATGGCCTGGATGATACTGCCACTGAAATGGCCTATTTTTTGCTTACCTAAAACATCAATCCATCTTTGAATCTCCCTATGAAATCAACATAAATGGATACTATTATCTTCATTTCCAAGTTATATGATAGAAATTAAATGGCAGAATCAAGGTCATGCAATTAGTTAGGTGAATTTAAAATTAAAACAAAAAATAAAAAAATTATCACTTATTTCCATGATTTTTAACAAATAGAAAAATGAACATTATCATTGTTATACTAAACAGATTGGCTGGGATTCTGATTAAGAGCTCTCAAGACAGAGGTCACCAAGGAGTGTTTGTTTCTCTTTTATGATCTGTGTTGTAGAATATTGGTTTAAGAAATTTATATTCATTTATGCTGTGCAATATATGTTTAATGATGCAAAGGTGTGTTGCTGTGTTATTTTGCTTTTCTAAGACACCTGATGATCTAATAAAGAGCTGAACGGCCCATAGCAAGGCAGGTGAGAGGGATAGGCAGGGCTGGTAGGCAGAGAGAATAAACAGGAGGAGAAGTCTAGGCTTGAAAGAGGAGGAGGAGTGAGAAAAGGAGAAGGAGAGGAGGATGCCAGGGGCCAGCCACGCAGCCACACAGCCACACAACTAGCCACCGAGTAAGAAGGAAAAAAAGGTGTATAGAATAGAGAAAGGTAAAAAGCCCAGGGGCAAAATGTAGAAGAGGAGGAACTGGATAATTTAAGTTGAAAAGCTGGGTTGAAACAAGCCATGCTAAAGCCGGGCATTCATAAGTAAGAATAAATCTCCATGTATTTATTTGGGAGCTGGGTGGCAGGCCCCCAAAGAGGAAAAAAAAATTCAGCTACAGTACCGACTTTCTGCAGTTACACTAGTCTCTTTGAGAAAAAGAGGCTACTCAGTGACTTCTTAGCTGATATTCAAAAATAAATAAGTAAACAAATACAGCTGGATGTGGTGGGACAGGCCTGAAACAGCAACACTCTGAAGATTATAGGACAAGGAGGATCAGGAGCTAGAGGCCAGACTGAGTTACACAATAAAGTCAAGGCCAGCCTGCTCTATGTAACAAGACCCCATCTCAAAAATAATAGTAGTCAATTAACTCTTTTTTTGTTGGATGTTTGTTTTTTGTTTTGTTTTTGTTTTGTTTTGTTTTGTTTTCTCGAGACAGGGTTTCTCTGTGTAGCTTTGAGTCTTTCCTGGAACTCACTTGGCAGCCCAGGCTGAACTCAGAGATCCTCCTGCCTCTGCCTCCCGAGTGCTGGGATTAAAGGTGTGCGCCACCACCGCCCCGCTAATTAATTCATTTTTAAAAGGATACTTAATTTGTCCCTTCAGAATATAAGTGAAAGTTTGGTGTATATCTCCGTGGTTAGAACATGGCCTGGCACATACAAGGTCCTGGTTTAGTTCCCAGCATGGAAAAACAAAACTCTGTGTGTGTGTGTGTGTGTGTGTGTGTGTGTGTGTGTGTGTGTGTGTATGTGTGTGTAGCCCAGGCTTTCCTGGAACCCACTATGTAGCACAGGTTGGCTTTGAACTGATGAGGATAATCTTCCTGTCTGAACTTCCCAAGGGCTGGGATTACAGGTGTGCACCACCACACCCCTCTGGATTACTTCTTCACACAACAGCCTGAAAGTAATTTTCTAATCTGTTATAAAATCTTATGACTAAAAAATGATTCAATGAACTGAGATTTCAAAAAATACAGAAAAGCTACTCTGTCTGAATACTGTTTGCAAGATCAGCTAATGGACACTGGCAGATGGTAAAGAACCCACTGCATAATTCATAGACAATTCAGAAACAAGTGTCATCGTGTAACAGATACAGCTAATGATGAGCTTCACTTTGGATTTGTGTCTCTTTGTGAGCTGTGGTTTCAGAAAAAAAAAAAAAAGCATCAAAGTAAGGTAAGCTCTGGAGCGACCCCCAGAGGCTTATCGTGAACTGCACCTGCGGGCTGGTGGAAGGAAGGTCCAATCACATCAGTGCTTTGAACCATTTCAAAATTATTTTAAAATACTGAGTTTTTCAAAGATCTCTTTTGACTTTTGTATATGCTTTTATAACAGAAAACATTTTAATAATTCTGATGTGCACATTAGTCACAAGTTAGAAATAACTTTTTCCGCCAATTTTTCTTGCTAAGAGAATGACAGAATAAAGGACTTCCTGCACAAACCTGAAGTCCAGAGTTCAAAACCCGGATAAAACCTGCGTACATGGTGGCCTGCCTGTGCCCCAGGGCTCACAAGGTGGAAATGGGATCCCTAGGGCAAGCTGCTTAGCTGACTAGCTGAGTTAGTGACTGAATCCTTGAGCTCCTGGTTCTGTGAGAGAATACTCCTTAGCAAACAGAGACTGAGGAAGACATCCACCATCACCCTGTGGTCTCTACACACATGCTCATACATATGCTTGCGAACACGCATACACACAGGCACACACACCACACACACTGACAAAAAAAACTTTGAAAAAGTTGACACACCAATGTTGGAGTCCAGCGAATAGCACAGAGCCAATGGAACACAGGGGCAAGGGGAAACAATGGAAACTGGAGGTGGGAAAACGGATCAGGAAGCAGAATGGAGAGCTGATGGGCAAGAGACCAGGCGCTTCCACTTTCAAACAGCCATGCACATAGTTCCCAGAGGCGGTTCCGGTCTCTCACCTCCCTATATGGACTAACTACAATATCGCAATGTTAATAAAGAAGGTCATAGGACATTTCCAAATGCTCCTAGAACAAGGGATGGATTCGAGAATACAAAAGAAAACAAATAGGATTCCATGGATCTAAATTCCTAATGGTAAATTGAGCATTTTTCGAAGAGGGTTGCTATAGCAATGCCATGAGGTACTAACAGTGCTGGAATGTTCTCCTGTCACAAGACAGATATCGAGTCCTATCAGATGCCCCCTCTGATAAACTTTTTCATTCTCCATTGAAAATCATTTGAATAATTACTATATAAGCTTCCAGCTTGCACTTTCCAGTGCCTGCTTCAATCAGGCCCTGTTTTTCCCTGAAGAAAATCATCCCCCAACCAAAGCAAAATAGAATCCCGCAAAGCCATACGAATACATACGTGTCGAAGAAGTTCAATGTTACCGTTGGTGATTTCATTGCCTATCTTCAAAAGCCATTGTTGAATCATGTCAAATATATGACTTTGGAGTGTCCTGCAGGAAAAAGCAGGCAGGATAAACCCAAGAGACTTGAGAAGAATGTACAGGTCACCGTCAATGAGACAAAAGCAGGACATAGTAAGTGTGGGTGTTGAGAAGTTTTGTGAGAACTTAGACAAAAGTGATTCAAAGCCTTGAGCTACCGATAAGTTAGTTAGGTTGAGAAAGCCTTCCTAACTCCTAGACAGTTGTCAACTAGCATGATGCACTTGGAACAGTGTACAGTCTACCTGCAATGTTCTCTCTCCACTGTCAACAGCATGCTGTTCACTCCTAGGCCAGGAGGACCTTCTTGTGTAATGCTAATTAATTTTAAAATTCTCTCAGTGATTGGCTGCCAGCGTGACAGTGTGCAGGGTCAGCACGGCCCACTTCCCAACTAAAACAATGAGAGTTAACTTTGAAAAACTGAACTATTGAAAGCTTCCAGAAATGATAAGAAAGAAAAGAAATTCAAAAAAACAATGGCTGAAAACGACCCAAATTTATGGAAAAATAATAATTAACACACAAGGTTCAGCAGTCTCCAGGCAGAATAAACACAGAGATCCATAAACAGATACATCAAAGTGAAAAATCAATTAAACCACAAGGTAGTTCCTTGAAAAGGATGGGTTAGTTGGGCTTTCTATTGCTGTAATTGATGGATTCACAACACACCCCGACAGTTGGGCGTGTTTGCACATGCCCGGCGGACCTGGATACTTTCGCCTATCCAGTTCCAGGTCAAAATAGCCATTTCCAGGTCAAGGCGTCTCATGTGACCAGGATCCGTGACTTTGCATGGTTGCATAAGTGCGCGCAACGCAGCCATGTGATCTATGCGCATGTGTGGAGTTATGTCAACCTGTGCATGCCCAGCCTTTATAAGTCGGTGCCATTTTCCCGGCTCCTTCCTCTTCTTCTCTACACATGTGTCTTTCCACAGGCCTAGGCACTCATCTGTCTCTTTCATCTTAATAAAACTGTTGATAGCGGATTCATGTTTTGTGGCATTTCCTCGCAGAGTAAGAGCGCCACGAAATAACTAACATCTGGTGCCGAGAGCAAGCGGGAACTTCCGGGCACACTGAGCCTGGAAACCGGTGAACCAGGGACTGCTGCACATAAACCAGGGACTCTGCTCCGTACTCGACAGACGGCTCTCCATTCGCCTGGCCGCACCAAAATTACATCCAACACCGCTTCTCCGATTGGTGAGTCCCCCACTTTTCGGCCAGCGTAAACGGTTTCCTGAATCTGTGAGAATGACCGTTGAGCGTCCGGCGCCTCATCAAGTATTCTTGAAACCAGGGGAACCCCCGGCCATGGTCTTTATTGGCTACGGTCGGCCCCTATCGCAGGCCTGAATTTCTAGCCATCTCCCACGTCTGCAGCCTGAGATATTCCTCATGGTTGGACCACCGCCATTGGGTGCGTCCTGGGGGCCACGTGGGGGCGGCACGTTCGTCCGGCTTGACGAAGCGGCACACGCTGTCCGGATTCCCGGGGAATCCTTGACTCACGTGGCGGGGCCCCTGCTTCTCTGGCTGACAAGCTGAGTAGCAGCCTGTGCCCGGTATCCATCCTTGGCCTTGGGGACGCCTGGGGCCTTGGCTCCGGATCACGTTTGTTTTTTTATTTTTTTATTTTTCTGCCTCTCTGCTGCAGACATGGGAAACAAGGCTTCCAACCCTATTAGTCCTTCCTCTCCATTAGGCTGTCTTCTTAAAGCTTTGAAATCTCTCAGCTTAATGCCTTACATAAAGATTCCTAAGCTGACCCGTCTCTGTACTAAGAAATGACCCAAATATGCTTTAGAAAACAACAAAAAATGGCCGCCGAGTGGCTCCTTAGATCCCGATATTTTACAGGAGTTATCTAATTTCTGTCAGCGTGCAGGCAAATGGAAAGAGTTGCCCTATGTCACAGCGTTTTTCTTTCTGAGTGCTAAACCATCTCTTCTGGATTCCTTCTCTCATGCTCATATGCTCTTAGCTATGCCTAAACCAGAGGATTCTCTGACTCCAGAATCTCTAACTCTAGATCCAGCTAACAAACCTCCACCTATTTGACCTATTCAACCTATTCGACCTCCAGCTCCCACTCCTACTCCTAGGGCGACTGTTCTTCAGCTCCTCTTCCGGATTCTTCTCCTTCTAAAGCTGATCTTCCTTCGGCAGCAGCTGCTCCTCCCTCGGCCGTGGTCGTTTCTAAAGGCCCTGCCCTGGCTCCAACCTTCACTCCTCCTACCACCCGCTCTCAAACTGCTAAACTGCCTGATTCCAGCCATCCAAACCCTCCACTGTTCTCCCTTTGCCTTAAATAAACTACCTCTAGTAAGGCTTGTCTCAGATAAAAATTAAGCAGAGTACTAAGGCCAGATCTACCTCAGATAAATGTCACATGTCTCCATCTGGGCAGGCCAGATCTACCTCAGATAAATGCCAACTCCAAAAATAAAATAATAATTCTTTTTCTCTAAGCTTTTTCTATGTCGACAGTATCTTGTCAAACAGAAGGTTCCCAGCCACAGAACAAGGGGACAGCAGAATGTCATTCCAGGACCCCCCCACCATCATCCCAGGACTTCACAAGCTACCCTCCCATTCCCCCCCAAGAGCCAACCGACACCCACTATTCAGCCGGAAGCAGTCTTTGAGAGAAACGTCGCCCCATACCCACTCAACCACAATTTTTTTTTTAGGAAGAGTCAGGGACGATGGATTCACAACACGCCCCCACGGTTGGGTATGTTTGCACATGCCCGGGAGACCTGGACACTTCCGCCTATCCAGTTCCAGGTCAAAATAGCCATTTCCGGTCAAGGCGTCTCGCGTGACCAGGATCCGTGACTTTGCATGGTTGCATAAGTGCGCGCAATGCAGCCATGTGATCTATGTGCATGTGTGGAGTTACGTCAACCTGTGCACGCCCAGCCTTTATAAGCCTGTACCATATTCCCGGCTCCTTCCTCTTCTTTCCCACACACGTGTCTTTCCACAGGCCTGGGCACTCATCTGTCCCTTTCATCTTAATAAAACTCTTGTTAGCAGATTCTGTTGTGTTTCGTGACATTTCCTCATAGGGTAAGAGCGCCGCAAAATAACTAACAGTAATAAAACGTCATGACCAAAAGCAACTTGAGGAGGAGAGTTTATTTCAGCTTTCAGTTGTAGTCTATCACCCAGGGAAGTCAGGGCAGGAATTCAAGGCAAGAATCTGGAGGCAGGAACTGAAGCAGAGGCTACTGGCTTGTTTCCCTCGGGCAACCACATCAGTCATCAATCAAGAAAATGTATTTTACAGACTTGCTACAGGCCAATCTTATGGAGGCATTTTCTCAATTGAGAGTCCCTCTTCCAAAATGGTTCTAGTTTGTGTCAAGTTGACATAAAACTAACCAACACAATAAGTGTTTAGCTGCAGTTACCAAGAAAAGCAGAGGCGAGGTCCAATGACCACATTCAGAAATGAGAGAAGAGATGGTGTTGACTTTTGGAAACAAAGGACAGGGACATGGCTGTAGTTCTGGTGTGGTTTCAATGTGTCCCTCAGTGGTCACTGTGTCAAAAGCCAGTTCTCCATACAGTAACACTGAAAGGTAGTGGAAGCTGGGGCTTGAGAGATGGCTCTATCCTCACTTGCTGCTCAACCAGGGGACCCAGGTTCAATTCCCAACACCCACATGGTGGTTCACAACTGTAAGGGTTTGGTCTTTAATTACGTCATCAGCCTTCGCCGGTGTTCCAGCCTAAAAAGCGGGTGGGCGCTCTGTTCCCTCTCTTCTTCTCTTCTCTTCCTTTCCGCTCCTCTCTCCCGGCGGGCTCCCTCTCCCTCTCCCTCCCCCCTCTGTCTGTCTCTCTTTCTCTCCCTTTCTCTCCCTCTCTCTCTCCTTCTCTCTCTCCCTCTCTCCGCCTCTTAATAAAGCTCTAAAAGGTTAACCATGGCTCTGATTCTTTCAACCAGCACGCTCCTCCGCCGGCATGGCCACCGCGGGCGGTGACCAGCCAGCCAAGGGGGGCAGCGCCGTCTAACCAGCGCAGTAGCTTATCCAGCGGCGGTAATATAAAATATAACTAACAACAACCATCGGCAACTCCAGTTCCTGGAGGCTGATCCATTTCTCTGGCCTCTGTAGGTGACCAGGCACACAGACATACATGCTAGCAAAACTCCCATATACATAAAATCAAAATAAAATCATTCCTAAAAGAGGTAGTAGAGTCTTTGAGATTCAGCTATGCAGGCAGGGTCTGCCAGACCCTTCAGGGAACCCACTGGCGAAAGGTGTTGAATCGTCACTAGATGAAGTAGCTGATGCCTGGGCATTTCTAGATTTAGTAGCAAGGTGAAGTTGAGAACTTTACAGAGCAGGAGAGAAATACCAGAATGTGTCCTGGAGGGATTGGCTCTCAGTGAGGAGTGCTAACCCAGATTGGGAGACAAGGCTCAATGTAAGCTCAGAAAATCTGCACGTGCTCCCAGCAATGGGCACTCTGGAGAACAGAAAAGAGAATTCAGACAGGGGAGACATAAAGGGCGCCTGCAGGAGATGCCAGGGTTTTGTAGGGCTGGTACAGCTGTGGAATGCCATTTCACAAAGCCCTCGGCTGAGCTGGCATCCAGCAGCCTGGGACCCTCTCTGAACTGCCCTCTCTGGAAATTCAGCAAGACACTGCTGGGTGCAGAAAAGTCTTTCTTTGCATTGGTAATTGGCAAGGCGGGAGGGAACTCAGCCAGAGCCTGCAAGGGGAATTTCAACCCAGGTTAGAATAAGGATCTGAGGACAGAATGATCCCACAAGGGCGGGGCACGTGCAACAGGTCTCCTAAAGGACATCCCAGAAGCCACTCACTGACCAGACTAAATCTGTAATCTTATCTCCCAAAGGAAAGAACCCAGGTGAGAAAAGGAGCCTGGGAGCCTGGGAAGGACGACCATGAGGCTCAGACAGGAAACTGAACCCAGCAGACCGCCAGCAGGCCAGCCTGCTTATATAGTGTGCTCTCACCCAGCTCTCCCTGCTTCACAATTATCCCCTCTTTAGTTAAGACTGTGTCAGTTAAGCTAGCCAACTCTGCCCTTCCTAGTTCTTGATCCCACTGTGGTGATTTGAATAAGAATGGTCCCCCACAGGCTCATATATTTAAATGCTTAGTCACCCAGGAGTGAAAGGACTAGGAGGTGTGGCCTTGTTGGCGGAAGCTTGTCACTGGGCCTGGGGATTGAGGTTTCAAAGGCACATGCCAAACCCAGTGTCTCTGTCCCTGCCTATGGATCAGGAATTAGCTCTCTATTACTCCAACACCACGCAAGCCACCATGCTCCACACTGTGATGATAATGGACTAAGCCTCTGAAACTGCAAGCCAGCCCCAATTAATGCTTCCTTTTATAAGAGTGCCTTAGCCATGGTGTCTCTTCACAGCCATGGAAGAGTGACTAAGACACCCTTTACCACTTTATTTTCCTCTCTCAGAGAACACAGGCTGCCCAGTCTGTAGCACCCTTGTGTCTCAGATTTCTGAGAGCTGGGAAGAGCCTTACCTCATTGTACTTCCTTATCGCTCTGGTCAACCAACCCTCAGCCAAAATGGCCTCATCCCCCTCTTCTGCCCCCACAGTTCTCCCCTTCACGGCTTCTTTCTCCACCCTTTCTCTGTCTCTCCCACACTAGCTGCTAGTCATACCCTGAGGAGGGTTTCTCTTCTTTCTTTATTTTTTCTTTTCTTTTCCCTTCCCACTCCCAAATATAGTAACTAATACTAATCAATGCACAGAATACTATTAATACCTCCTCCTAAAGTGATTGGCACTCACAAGATGATTTTTCTTTTAATACCACTGTATTTTGATAGTGGGCCTACATTAATAGTGATTATTTTTGCATTCCTTTCATATGAACTGTTGATAATGGGAAAATGTAGAGAGATGGAAAGCACATTAGTGGTTGATTAGGCTGTAGGTGGGGGAGGGGTATAGGCAAGATGGGTTATAGGGCTTGCTTGTGGGTTTTTTTCCCCAAGGGTTCGTGTTTTGGAAAGCTAGGCTTTTTGCATGGTCATGACACTTTTAAGGGGGTGTGGCCTACTAGGAGGTAATTAGGTCACTGGGGGTACTCTCAGGTCCTTCCTACAGAAGTTGCTGGGGAAGAACGAGCTAGATCCCTCTGACTTGCCACGTGACTCCCTCCCTCCTGCATTCCTGCCATAATGTCATTTGTTAGGAGCCCTCAACAGAGTCAGCACCACACTATCTAGACTTTCAGCTTGCAAGCTATAACTAAAAATAAGCCTCTTTACTGAATAAAGAGTCCAGCCGCTGGTATTTTGTGACAGTAACAGAAATCATATTTCACCATAACATGCACAGTTTCTTTTTTAGAAGAATGGAAAAAGGTTTCAAATCCACTACAGTTGGCCACATCTATAAATACACTGAAACAACTGAGTTATTGCATTAGGACTTTAGAAACACCCTCCCTGAAAAGAGGAGCCTGGGAACTTACGCGCCAGAATCCATGTCCAGGTATTGTGGAACAGTACCAATAATGGTTAACAATGTGTCCAACTGATACTTCATTTCATTGATTTTTTCATCAAGTTCTTCCCAGTCTTCAGGGGGCATACTAGTAGACTCTAGGAAGTTTTCAAACTTGAAAAAACATACGTCCAGAGAAGTAATCAAGTTTGGAAGAACTTTGGAGATACCTAGAAAAGTGGGGGGAAAACATTAACAAACTATTTGTGATATCATTGTTTCAATACTAGATTATAAAATCTGGGCAAGGACAGACCTCCTTTTGCCTATCATCTACCAGAGAGCCTTGAAAGACTCATTTCTGAAAGGACCGGAATTGGCACAAAACATCCCAAGACTAAGTTCTCAGCACAAAGGAGATTTATTTGCCCCAGAGGGACGAAGAGCAGAGAATAAGAGACTAAGACAGGAGATAGAGGATGAGGGAGAAGGGGAAGGGAATAAGGGAGAGGGGAAGAGGGTATTTGTCCTGAGAGACAAAGGACTGCCTCTGGACAGAGAGGAGAGAGATGTGGACCATGGGCAAATGGTAATTTATAAAGGTAAAATGGGAAACCCCATGTTAGGATGAGTTGGTTTGTTTTGGTTGGGCATGTTAATTAGGTAGCCAAAGGGGGCTTTTGATTGCTGGACTTCAATACTTTGATAGCTAGACCTTGGTGGTCAGCCTCGGGAAGAGGAAGTGGCCAAATAAGGGAATAGACCTTGGTGGCTAGCTTTAGGGATGTAATCTAATGGTTTTTAGCAGGGCAGAGGGAATGGGGGAGAAGGGCAAGGCCTGCCGGAGCTCTGTTTGCCATGCTCGGGCCCACTAGAACCCATCAATTCCTAAATACACAGGAAGTACACTCTGCAGTGAATGCTTCTGAAGCAGTGGGATGCATCTTTCGGTGCATTCTAATTTTCTTGTTTTCTCCATGGAGAATCAAATGCATTAAATCCAGAAATTCCAGTGACAGTTTTCTGTGAATGGCATTATTTTAATGTCACTCTCTGAAGAGTGCTTCTCCCTGGGGTAGTTAATGACAGGTGAGAGTAGACATGGGTCTGAAGCCACTTCCTGGGTCCCTGACCGGGTCTTCTTGAAGGCCACACTTTCTAGCCACGGCAACCACTATACCCCAAAGGCCCCTGGAGAACAGAGCCTGGATCCCACTGTTAACCCAGTGGACTACTTCACTAGGAGGTCACAGAAAAATACCTTCTCTGTCTCATCTCAGTTTTAAAACACGAACTGAAGATCCTACCTTCTTAGAGTTACACAGAGAAATAACTACAAGCCAGCTGTTTATACTGTCTTTGGTGGAAACTTACCACTGTGTTTACCAGTGCATCAGTAAGTAAACAGGGATGTTCAAACTAACTTGAGAATTGTCCATCATTTTGACTTCTTAATTTTAAACCCTCTATAACCTCATTTTTTCCCTTGCTCACTATGTACTCTTATAGGTATTGCCATTTTATTTAAAATTGTATTATTGTTGCTACAGAAAATTAGGCTGGTGTTTCTTCCTGTTGTTTTACATGGAACAATGGTGCTATCCATGGATCAAGGTAACCAGAATTCTTTACCGGGAAGGATTCCTAAAGAACACACAACATAGTAAAAATGCATTGGTGAACTTTTAGCATCTCCATGGGTTTGGAAGAATGGATTTCCAAAAGTAGCCAGAGAAGGAGGAGGATTCCAGGGGCCAGTTACCAAGCTAACAGCAAGTCATGGAGTAAGAATAAGATTTACAGACGTAAGAGAGCAGGAAACAACCAGAGGCAAAAGATAGACTGGGATAATTTAAAGATAAGAAAAGCTGGCAAGAAACAAGTCAAGCTAAGGCTGGGCATTCATAATTAAGAATTAGCGCTTTTGAAAATATCATGTCAGCTGTGGGGCGAGGAAGATGGCGGCTGCTGCCGGTGGGCTGTGAGTGAGAGCAAAATTGGATGATGAACTGATGTGGAAATAAGAGGAACAGGCCCACAAAGAAAGACGTCAAAAAAGATATACAGAAAAAGAGAAAGATAAAAAACTCAGAGACAAAAGATTGATGGATTAATTTAAGTTAAGAAAAGCTGGCTAGAGCATCAAAGTTTCTCTGCCTTCCTCGGGAATCCGCAGTTTGGATCGATCCTTCCCGCACGGTCTTCCCAGGCCTGCCGGTGAGCGGATCGCCGGGAGCACGGTACGAGCAAGCAGCGTGGTCGTAGAGTGCACAAGGAAGGAACAGCGCTGGGACTCCCCGGGTGACCCTTTGGGGCGCGACAGAGCTGGGTGAACGCAAGAAGAGGAGCTACAAGATCCAGGGACGCACAGTGGATGTTAATCACTTTGCTGATTGCTTCTCAATTGGGAACTAGTGGAGAGCGCAGCACAGGGCAGGACCTGAGCTCCGAGGCAGGGATCTATGCAGCTGTGACTACAGAGGCAACGAGGGAGGACGCCGTGGTGCTCCCTGGAATCTGAAGGATTGAGGAGCCAGAGAAGGAGGAGGACATCAGGGGCCAGCCACCCAGCTATACAGCAAGCCACGGAATAAGAGGTGTCTTTGGATCCTGTATTTCAAGAAGCTCTCAAAAGAACTTATCAAGATCACCCAACCACCAAACCAGAATCGTAAGTATACACCTCACTGACTGAGAACAAAGGTGGTCAGCTTGCCCAGGGAACCAGATTTTTAGTTTCTCATTTCCTGGTGCTTGAAGTTTCTCATTTCTGAGGCTTGGAGGTGTAAGCCTGAAGAGTTAGGGTCTTACACCATCTGCACTGAGTAGAGAAAGAGATGAGTAGATGCCAACGGAAAAATACAGGCAACAACGTAAAGACTTATATGACAACACCAGAACCTACCGACCCTACAATTGCAACTCCTGAACATACCAAGGCAGAAGAAACAGAAGAAATCAATCTTAAAAATGACGTTAAGAAGATGATAGAGGCCCTTAAAGAAGAAATAAAAAATACCCTTAAAGAGGAAATAAAAAATTTCTTCAAAGAGGAAACAAAAATTTCCATTAAAGAGGAAATAAAAAATTTCCTTAAAGAGGAAATGAAAAACTCCATTAAAGAGGAAATAAAAAATTCTTTTAAAGAGGAAATGAAAAACTCCATTAAAGAGGAAATGAAAAACTTCCTTAAAGAGGAAATAAAAAATTCCCTTAAAGAAATGAAAGAAAAAAAAAAACAAAAAATTGGAAGAAAGCAAAGAAAGCCTAGAAAAAATAATTAAACAGATGAAAGAAACATTCCAAGATCTGAAAAAAGAAATTGAGACAACAAAGAAAACACAAGCTGAGGGAATGCTGGAAATAGAAACCCTGACTAAACGAACAGGAACTACAGAAAGAAGCATAACCAACCGAATACAAGAGATGGAACAGAGAATCTCTGACACTGAAGACACAATAGAGAAAATAGATTCGTCAGTCAAAGAAAACACTAAAGATAAAAAAGTCGTAACACAAAACATCCAAAAAATCTGGGACACCATGAAAAGACCAAACCTAAGAATAATAGGGATAGAAGAAGGAGAAGAATACCAACTCAAAGGCATAGAAAATATATTCAACAAAATCATAGAAGAAAATTTTCCTAACCTAAAGAAAGAAATACCTATGAAGATACAAGAAGCTTACAGAACACCAAATAGGCTGGACCCAAAAAGAAAGTCCTCTCGCCACATAATAATCAAAACATTAAACATACAGATCAAAGAAAAAATATCAAGAGCTGCAAAGGAGAAAGACCAAGTAACATATAAAGGCAAACCTATCAGAATAACATCAGACTTTTCAATAGAGACTATGAAAGCTAGAAGGTCCTGGACAAATGTTATGCAGACACTAAGAGACCATGGATGCCAACCTAGACTATTATACCCAGCAAAACTCTCAATCACCATAGGCGGAGTAAACAAAATATTCCATGATAAAACCAGATTTAATCAATACCTATCCACAAACCCAGCCTTACAGAAAGCACTAGAAGGAAAAATCCAATCTAAAGAAGCTAAACACACCCATGAAAACTCAGGCAATAGATAAACCCACACCAACATCTGAAGAAATAGAAGGGACAAATCCCTCCCCAGAAAATGCATGACCTGTGAAAGCTGCTAAGAGTTTGAGGCAGATCTGGGGAGAAAGAAAGCCCCTACCTCCAAAGGCAGCTAGCAGAGGAGCAGAGCAGCCTGGGATGTCTGGGGCTCTGCATCTGGGGGAAGGGACCGTGCAGGGTGAGAGTGGAATCAGTGGGAGAGGGGTTTCTCTGAAGGAGCTGTGGAAGGGCTGTTGTGGGTGTTGACTATAAGCTCTAAACTTTAGAAATGATGTACGTACTTTCTGTCTAGTTAAGAGAATCTTTCTAATAGAGATAGTGATAATAATTAAGAGTAAGAAGTAGAAAAAAGATGAAAATAAGATATATGAGTTTGTAAAAATTCTGTCTTGTTAGATCTGTGTTAAGAAATCTTTAGGTGTTTACTAAGTTAAATATATGCTAATGGTAGCCCTATATAAGTTTGTAAAATAGATCCATAGAGTTCCTTTAAAAATATAAGCTTGCAAGAAGAATCTAAGGTAGTCCTAAAACATACAGTAATAAGCTTATAAGAGGTAAAGATACTAGTTGTAAATATAAGTTTAAATAAGAATTAAGAAGATGGAATGAATATAAGAAGTATATAAGAAGTAATAAGAAATATATCTGCTAAAGTAGTTCCCCACAGCTGAGATCTGTCGAAAATCAATGCAATACAGATGGAAATGGGGGATGGGCTGGGGGGAGGGGGCGGGGCAGGAGGGGGGAGAACGGGGGAATCTCTGGCTGATGTGTAAAGTTGAATTATATTGTAAAATAAAATAAAATAAATTCAAAAAAAAAGAATGGATTTCCAGTATCTGCCTTCAGAGGAGTGGGGATAAATTAGACTCAGAATCCACTAAGAAGCAGATGGTCTGGACCCCTAAACCACCACACCTTACAGATAACGGTAGAAGTGCTAGGTGAGACCTCAAAACGCCTAGAGACATACTTCGTTTCAACTCAGGCTCTGTTTAAATTAAGGTGATCTGCTCTAGCCCTAAATGGGAGGAGATGCTGTAACACTCAAGGACAATTTAAAATTGATACCAGAGTCTCAGGTCATCTCTAGAACTGTACAGATAGTGTCAATATTCAATTAGAATATGGCTCATAAAAGAATTGGCTCAGAACTATGACAAAACAGAATGATTTTGAGAGACCTAAAGGAGAACCAAATGTGGCCCAATTATCATAGCTTTACATTTTAATAATTATTAAATTTTAGAAGTTGTTAAGGCCAGAGATGAGGACTGGTAGTAGAGCACTTGTCTAGAACATACTACATTTTGCTTGATCCTTAGCACTGGAAAAAAACAAGACTGAAATTATTAAATGACAAAATAGAAAATTTTGGTAATGGACTAGAAGCTCTAAAAATTTATAAATCCGCCGGGGGGTTGGTGGCTCACACCTTTAATCCCAGCACTCGGGAGGCATAGGCAGGTGGATCTCTGTGAGTTCGAGGCCAGCCTGGTCTACAGAGTGAGTTCCAGGACAGGCACCAGAACTACACAGAGAAACCCTGCCTTGAAAAACCAAAACCAAATCAAAACAAAAAAGTTTATAAATCCAAGGACTGAAAAAGGTAGTAATTGAAATAAAGAACTCAGTAGATGTCTGACAGTGGGTTAGAGAAAGCCCTGAAAGAAGGCTGTTCCCAGGCTGTTTCCTGTACACAGACAGATGACCTTCAAACAGAAGAGGAAAAAGCAGAATGTGGCAGCACACACTTTTAGTCTCCACACTAGGGAGGCAGAAGCAGATGGAACTCTCAGAGTTCGAGGCCGCCCTCGTTTACATGGCAAGTTCCAGGCCAGCCAGGACTACATGATGAGACCCTGTCTTGGAAAACAAACAACCAAAACAACAACAAAACAACTGAAAGAAATGTGTAGCAACCCACTACTGTAAGAAAAACTAAATAGGGAAACAGAAAAAGAGACACAAGTAAAGGAGGTGCCATATGACAAGAAAAAGGTCTTTCTCCAAATCCACAAAGGGGAAAGGCTGCTCACTGTTTAGTCTTAAACTAAAGCCATGAAGAAATGACAACCACTGGACATGGTGGTGCACACCTTTTATCTCAGCAGGCAGATCTCTAAATTTGAGGCCAGCTGTTCTACATAGCAATTTCCAGGTCAGCCAAGCCTACAAAATAAAGAGCTCTTGTCTCCAAAAAAATAAGAAGGAGGAGGAGGAGAAAGAAGAAGAAAAGGATAAAGAGGAGGAAAAGGAGAAGAAGGAGGAGAAGGAAGAAGAAGAAAAAGAAGGAAGAAGAAGAAGAAGAAGAAGAAGGAAGAAGAAGGAGGAGGAGGAGGAGGAAGGAGGAGGGAGAAGGAGGAGGGAGGAAGAGGAGGGAGGAGGAGGAGGGAGGAGGAGGAGGAGGGAGGAAGAGGAGAAAGAAGAAGAAGAAGGAGGAGGAGGAGGAGGAGGAGGAGAAGGAGGAGAAGGAGGAGAAGGAGGAGAAGAAGGAGAAGAAGGAGAAGAAGAAGAAGGAGAAGAAGGAGAAGCCCCCCCACAGACATGCTCACAGCCCAATCTGATGGAGACAGTTACTCAACTGAGTCTCCCTCTTCCCGGATGACTACAGCTGTGTCAGGTTGACAAAAAACTAACCAGTACAGGACAGCTACTATTAAAAAGACAGAAAATGGCTGGTATTAACAAGAGTGTGGTGTGGTGGAGCCTTGGACACTGTTGGTAGGGTGTGAACTAGTGTAATATGGCAGGTAACTTCTTCAAGTAAAAAATGGAACTGCATGTAATCCAAGCAAACAATCACATATCTAGGTATATACTAAAAACAAAAACAAAAATATTTGCATATTCATGTTAGTAGTAGTACTGTTCACAATAGCCAGGTGACTTTGGGGCAACCTTGATGTCTTTCTTTAAGGGAGTGAGTGGAGTGGAGAGGAGCAACTCCATTCCCTAAATGTTGTTCAGTCTTTGGAAGAAAGTCCCAGTGCCCTCTGCAGCATGAATGAACTTTAAGGACATTGCACTAAGTAAAATAAGACACACACATTACCGGGAGGTGGTGGCACATGCCTTAGCAGGAGGATCTCTGTAAGTTTGAGGCCAGCCTAGTCTACAGAGCGAGTTCTAGGACAGCCAAACCCTGCCTCAGAAAAACAAGACACACACACACACACACACACACACACACACACACACACCTATATCTATATCTATATCTATCTATCTATATATGTATGTGTGTGTATACATACATACATACTCACATTTATATTGCACTGTCTTCCCCTATATCTTAAGGTATCAAGGGCAGTAAGACTCATGGAAACATAGACTGGAGTTATGGCTGCCAGGGACTAGGGAGAGAGGGAAATGGATAGTTGTCTAATGGGTAAAGAGTTTCATAAGATAAAAACATCCTGGAGATCTGTTTCTGTCCTTCACTACTATGGTTCAAGGGCTACAGTCTTACAGTGTGCTTATGCATCCTGATTTAAATGACTATAGCTTTGTATATTTTAAAGAATAAAAGAACTCTTACAACTTCATAATAAAAGGACAAAACACACACACACACACACACACACACACACACACACACACACACACATACACAATCCAAACAGGAACTTTCCCAAAGAAAGTAGACAAAAATTTTGGTATCCTTTATTATCGGGAGCATACAAATTAAGACCACAGTGAAACAGTATTTCACATCCACTGTCATGGTGAGATGGCCACGGGTGGTACCAAGGAAGCAGAAACATCAGAGCCTCATAACTATCCTGAGGATATGAACTGTGTCCACCTCAGAAACAGTGTGACAGTCTCCAGAAAGCTAAACGTGGAGCTGTCAAACAGCCAGGACTTCCCTCCAAGAGAAATGAAAGCAGAAAAGAGGGACAACCCCAAATGCCTATCAACAGCTGAAACTATATACAAACTCAGGAATACACATGACAATTTATCTGCTCATAAAAATGAAGGCAGGCCAGTCAGAGTGGCAAAGACGGTAACCCCCCGCACATGGGAGGCTGAGAGACTGCCAGTTTGAGGATAAGTCATGTCTTTAAAAAAAGAGAGAGAGAGAGAGAGACAGGAGTTCGGGGCCAATCTGGACTATATAGTGATCTCAGGACAGCCAGGGCTACATAGAGAGACCCTGTCTCAGAATAAGGGGGCGGGGCGGTGCAGGGTATGAAAGAAAGATTGGTATATGCTGTAAATATAGGTGATCCTTAAAAACACTATGATACTACATAAAGAACCATAAAAGGGCACAAAACACATTTGTCATTCATATGAGAAGCCCAAATGAAACTGTAGGGACAGAAGGTGGATTTAGGAACAGGGTAGGGATGAGGGGGTTGGGAGTAAGAACTGGAGGGTGCAGATTTCAGGATTCCTAGTGAAGTGTTCTAAATATTGCAAACTCAACTGTGGTGATGGATGCACACACCTGTGTATGTTGCATTCATACTTTAAACAGGTGGATGATATTATATATTAAATTATATCTCAGCAAAATGATACTCAATGCTTTTCTACTGTTAAGATTCTCTCTAATGCCAAGAAATTTCATTTGGCTTGCTTACCATTGTCGCCGTTTATCCTTATTTCGTACTCCTTGTAGAGTCTGCCTATGGTTTTTAGCATTTCCTCCATGTACTCGTACTCTGGAGGTAACACCCCATCCATGTTCTTATGGCGACTAAATATCCCAAACCCAATGTCTGTCCAGTTTTCCTGTAAGCGTTTAATCACTTTGAGAGCGTCATATCTGGCCAACAGAAAATCCCCTGTAAAATTGTCTTTCTCCTCATTCAGCATCTAGAAAGGGAAGCAGAGGGGAGAATGGTACATTACTAAATGAAGTCTGCCCCAAGCCTCCATCCTCCATGATTCCTAGCGATTCTGGAGTGTCACAGGTTATTGTCATTGTTTGTACATTTCTTCTTGTAAGATTTGGGGGTTAAAGATACACAGGCTCACATTCTTATTCTGCCATTTGCCATTGACAGATGACTCAGTTAACTGTTTTTCTAAGCTTCAACTGGGGAATGTATGAGATGGGAATCATAAAACCTCTATCATGAGCATGTCTTGGGCTCTGGATGAGATTTCATTAGGTCATGAATTTGATATTGCTTCTTAAATTATTTCAATGTCATTATACAATTTTCTTTGTCCCACTACTATAGCATAATAGTAGTGGGGGTGTGTGTGGTAGCTGAGCCATATCTCTGGCCCTCATAATGGTTATTTAATTAATAAAATATATTTTTAAAATTTGAAACTTAAAAAAATCCTAATATTGTGTGAAAATGTAATATATATGGCACATACACAATACAACACAGCTTGGCCTTAAAAAGAGAGTTAATCCTGAAACATGAGTGATCTTTGAAGGCAATATACTAAGGGAAATAAGCCATTCATAAATGGACAATGCTAGAACCATCAAATTCAGAGAGAGTAGAATAATGCTTGTCAGGGGCTGAGGAAATTGAGACTGGGACTTACTGTTCAATGAGTAGCAATTCCATTTGAAAGCTGGACCATGTGGCAGTATGAATGTGCTCCATGCCACTAGCCTAGACACACACTTAAATGGTTAAAATGGAATTTATGTTATGTATATGTTCCCATGATTTATAAAAATGTAATTAATTTTAAAAGTCCAACTTGTTCTTTTCACAAAAGCTCTAGACAAGAGGAGTAGAAATGATGTTATACTGGGAACTCAACTGAGACTCAGAACCACCCTCACCACACAGCCTTACTTCATTTAACCCACAAACTGAAACAAAACTGAAAAATATCTAAACATATTTTTAAGGCCCCAGTGGTTTTGCTGGCTTTTTTTCATTTTTGGTCATTCATAAACCTTGCTGTGCCATTTTAAAGGATGAAATGTGCTCAGCTGTGGGTGGGAGCCCCCACATTCCCCCCAGTGACACTATCAGCAGACTGTTTCGAGGAAGTTTTACCCTTTGAAACTCCTTGACGTCGAGAAGGACGGCAGCGAACGGGTTCCCCTTATTAGGGCTTACAATCTCTTTTCCACTGGAAGAAGAGTGAGAGAGAGGTCTCGGAACAAGGTACACACAAAGAAACCCAGAAGTCCGCCCGTGAACAGCAACATTACCTGTTACCTCGGCCATCTTTCAGCACAGTCTCCAGACCCAGTCCCTCTCCTCACAGGCATTCCTCTTCAAATTCACAATTAGAAATAACAAATTCTTGCTGGGCAGTGGTGGTGCACGCCTTTAATCCCAGCACTCGGGAGGCAGAGCCAGGTGGATCTCTGTGAGTTCGAGGCCAGCCTGGTCTCCTGAGAGAGATTCAGGAAAGGCACCAAAACTACAGAGAAACCCTGTCTCAAAAAACCAAAAAAAAAAAAATCTGATTCTAACTAACCAAGTGATGGGGCTTGAAGCCTTCAGGGCATCTCTTTAAAGGGTGAGCTCTCATTTTGAGGACCCAAGACTAGGGTGTCCATAAGAATTCCCACCAAACAATATGTGAGTGGACAGGAAGCCTGATGGATGGATAATTAAGAGACCATCAGGTCAGGAATCTCCCTGATGGATGGATAATTAAGAGAACATCAGGTCAGGAGTCTCAACCTCTTACAAGAAGCTCCCTTTCATTTCTCTGAAGTGTACAAGAAGGCTGTTTTATTTTTTTACTCTTTTATATTTTTATTTATTATTTGTTTGATTTTTTAAACAATAATAACCCTTTTTGGAAGCTTGGAGATCATTTTATTACAAGCAAGCAAGCTGAAACCCCCAACAGCTACCAACAGAAAGAAGAGAAGAAGTAGAGTTGGAGCTAACTTGGAGGTTGTCAAGCAGCTCTAGAAATGGGGGAGTGGGGTGATATTTTGTTTGTGCTCTAACAAATAAAGCTGGGCTGAAGATCAGGGGTGGAGCTAGCGATTAGTTAACCATAAAGGCCTGGAGGTCTGTATAGACAGACAGGAAGTGATATGGCTGGGTGGAGAAAGGAATATAAGGCAGGCAGAGACAGGAGTTTGACCCCCTTTTCGGTCTGAGGAGTCGTGGAGGTGAGAGGTGACTTTGGCTGCTCCTTTACTTCTCTGATCTTTCAGCATTTACCCTGATGTCTGACTCTGGGTTTTTATTATTAAGAACAATTAGAATTCACACTACGGGGAGGGCAGGACAGTATCCAGAAAACCAGTGACAGAGTCCAGTGTCAGGGAAAGCATGCTGAAGCATTTGGCTAGTAATGGAAAAAAGAGACAGAAATGAGGAAAAATCCAGATTTCAGATTTCAAATTAGAAATCAGAAAAGCAGGTATGCTTAGCAATGAAGATCTACAAGTGACTGCTTAAAGAATATTTATAACAACAGGGTCTCACGATGTAGCCCAGGCTGGCCTTGAACTCACGAGCTTTACCGTCACCTCATGAGGGCCCACAGGTGAGAGCCATCATGGCTATCCTGATGAAGTCATTTTTAAGACGTTCCTAAAGAACAAGGGGGAGGACACCTGGGTCCCCTCACTGCTACGTGGACTTCACAAAGCCACTCGGAGATGGATCAACTTTGGCTTTCAGAACTTTCGCCTCTTGTAATTGGGAAGTCTTCAAGAGTTTGGAAAAACTGGAAACCACTAAATTAAATTCACAATAGAAACAGCGCTTAAAATGTGTCTCTGTGACAATGCACTCATGGGATAGCACAGGTCTTCTGTCCTCAGCTGAACTTTCTAGAAACTCACTCCCAGATGCTCCAAGGGATTCCAAAGTGACTCCATATGCAGTCACATAGACCATGGAGGTTAACTCTCACCCTTCTCTGTTTTCTGTCTAGAATGTGAGTACTAGCAGCACAGGCAATTGGTGAGTCATGTGTGCAAAGGGAGCAGAAATCATCTAGTCTAGTCTGGATCCAAAGTATAGATTCTCACTAGCCTTGTCTATGTACATATGATTTAGTCACCCGGCCTCAACTTACTTTATTGTTAGCCTCTTCCACTTTCAGACTACTCTGGGCTGTGGAGATGCTCATTAGGGGAGTGCCTGTCACTCAAGCCTAGTGAGCTCTGGGTCTCCAGAGCCCACAGAGGAGGAAGAAGCATTAGAAAAAACTCTCTGTAATCCCAGTTTGCCTGTGGGAAACAAAGACAGGAGACTATCCAGAAGCTCCTGGGCCTACATGAGGCAAAGAGACCCCATCTCAAAGAAGGCAGAAAGACAGGGTCACCCAAAGGGATCCAATGCCCTCTTCTGGCCTCCTGGGACACATACACATACATGCACATCACACATAGAGAGACACACAAATACAATTAAATCTTTTTTAAAAAGGGGTGGGGGGGGGGACAAAGAGTTGGCATTATGAAGGCAACAGCAATTTGGCACGGAGATCAGGCGGGCTGCATAGGTGTTCAGCACTGGAAAGCACCTGTGTTCAAGGCCCAGTAATGGATGTTCTTACCTCCCCCCAAACTCAGAGTAATTAGTGAAGAGATTAGCTGCATTACCAGACATAATGTAACCAAGTCAGAAAAAGCAAGATCCTTGCAGACCCACACGTTATCTGTGAAGAACTCCTGCCACTTGAGGAGTCCAGCTTTCACAGTCTGCGCTCTGTCCTTTGTAGAAGCTTCCGTGTGCTCCACATCCTGCTTGTATTTGTTCACTAGCCTTTTCCATTTTTCTGTTAAATTCTGCAGCACTGCAAGGTCTGCAGTGTCCTAAAATGAACAGAATCAATGCATTCATTTATTCATACAACTCACATTGATTGACAGGTACTAAGTCTTTATTACTGTTGAATTACTTGAAGAATTCACAGGAAGTGGGTCAAGAAGTTGAAAAGATATTTCTCTTTCCAAACACCATCAGTGACACTATGGCAATGGATTTTCTGTGGGACATGTTATTAGGGACAATACTTTCTCCTTTGCAACATGACCCTGGTCTTCCCACAGGATTTTTGCAGGAGCAGAATGACACACTGGCAAGGACAGGAACTGGAAAGCCAGGCAGAACCAAATGCGAATTCTAGACAGTGATATTACGTAGTCTAAAGTTCGTTTTTATTATCCATAAAATAAGGACACTGATATATATCTCAGAGGTTTATTTTAACAGTTAGATGGCAGGAGCTGGAGAAATGACTCAGTAGTTAAGACTGCTTACTAATATTCAGAGGGTTGACCTGGGTCTCTGTTCCCAGTGACTCATAACTGTAGTTCCAGGGGATCTGGTGCCCTCTTCTGGCCTGAGGACAACTGCACACACATGGTACACAAACTCCCATAGGCATACACACATGCACATAAATTTAAAAATGAATATTACAGAGAAGTGAAATGACTGGAAGGTGTCCCTCCTCCTCTCTAGAGTTCTTTCTCACATTTCCTTAATAAATGTATGTTTGCTGTGCTCAAAGGGAGAGGGCTTAATGACTGCTGTAAATGGCTAGACTTAGTGAAATGCACTAAATGCTGCCAGCTCATTTTCTCCTTTGGGGGTTGTCTTAGTTAGGGTTTTCATTGCTGTAAAGAGACACCATGACCATGAAAGCTCTTACAAAGAAAAAATTTCATTGGGGTGGCTTGCTTATAGTTTTAGAGGCTCAGTCCATTATCATCATGGTGGTGAGCACACAGGCAGACATGGTGCTGGAGCTGAGAGTGCTACATCTTGCAGGCAACAAGAAGTCAATTGACACACTGGGTGGTCAATATGAAGCCTCAAAGTCCGCCCCCACAGTGACACACTTCCTCCAACAAGGCCACACCTCCTAATAGTGCCACTCCCTTTGGGGATCATTTTCTTTCAAACCACCACATTGATCAATACATTTTCTCATAAAATTATTTAAGAATGCATCAGTAATGTCTCCTTCCTTTCCCCTTCCTCCTTTCCTCTTCTTCCTCCTCTCTTTGTTTGTAGCCCAGCCTGGCCTCAAACCTGTGACTCTCCTGCTTCAGTCTCCTGTGTTGTGGAATATTACTTTAACTAGGCAACATGTATTATATTTGTTTATGCTGCATTTGTTTAATTATGTAAAGATGTGTTGCTGTTTTACCTTGCCTGCCTAAGGCACCTGATTGGTCTAATAAAAATCTGAACAGCCAATAGCTAGGCAGAGAAAGGATAGGCGGAGCTGACAGGCAAAGAGAATAATAGGAGGAGAAATCTAGGCTCAGGAGAGAACAAAGGAGAAGAGAATGAGGGAGAAAGAGAGGGAGACCCCAGGGCCAGCCAGCCAGGCAGCTGCCAGACAGACAGACACAGGGTAGGACATACAGAATGAAAGAAAAGTAAAAAGCCCCAAGGAAAAATGTAGATGAAGAGAAACAAGTTAATTTAAGTTATAAGAGCTAGTGGAACAAGTATAAGATAAGGCTGGGCATTCATAACTAATAAGTCTCCATGTCATGACTTGGGAGCTGGTTAGTGGCCTAAAAGAAAGTCTGCTACACTCCTAAGTTCTGAGGTTACAGGCATGCACCACCACACCCAACCACCACCTATTACTTTTATTTTATCTTAAGTACTAATAATAAATAACTCTATGAAACTCTGGAGTGTTACTAGACTAGATGTGTTGCTTTGATTACAGTGGAAGACACTGTAACTAAGAGTCTTTATTCTTTCCCTTATTTTTTTTCCTTCTACCCACAACAAAGCATAAATATAGAACTGTACTTAAGAATCTATAGATCTGGCAAAGCCAAGCCTATGGCTTCAAAACATAACACTTACAATCATTTACCCATGACCTATGTAAAGTGGGATTTACCTTGGTTGACAGCATTATAATGAAATGTTTAATATATTTATTCCAGCCTTTTTCACTGAGGTAGAGTTTTTTAGCCATTATGACTCTATTTCTTTCAATTACCTATAAAAAAATGTACTATAATCAGGAACCTAAAACATTTTTAAACATTGTAATTTACTTGTAATATTTTCACATATCAATTTTTATTCAGCCATTACCTCGATCAAAATTTCTTACTTTAATAATTTGAATCACAAACTTACACATTTCTAAAACTATTGAACTGGAAGTATGTTACAGTTCAGGACTTCTGGGTAAGATGAAAGACCATAAATTGCTATCCAGATAAAGAAAATACAGACTAATCCTAACACAGAGGAAAACTTCAGGATTACACAAAGACAATGATGAGTTGCTTGTAGATTGTTGAGAAAAAGAAAGTCAATACAAAAGCTAAGCTGGGGCTAGATAGATGACCCAATAGATAAAATATGAGGACCTGAGTTCAAATCCCCAGAACTCAGGTAAAGCTAGCATAGTGGTGCACTTCTGTACCCCCAGAGCTCCTACAGGAAGATGAAAGCTGGATACAGGAAAGTCCCTGGAAGATCTTGGATCAGCTACCCTAGTGTTTACAGTGGAGGGGGGAGAGAGAGAGAAAGAGAGAGAAAGAGAGAGAGAGAGAGAGAGAGAGAGAGAGAGAGAGAGAGAGAGAGAATGAGAGACAGAGACCCTCTCTCAAACAAAGTGGAAGGTGAGGACCAAAGCCCAAAGTTGTCCTCTGACCTCCACTTAAGCAAAGCAGCATGTGTATGCTCTCTCTCTCTCTCTCTCTCTCTCTCTCTCTCTCTCTCTCACACACACACACACACACACACACACATACACACACACACACACACACACACACACACACACACACACACACACATTGAAGAAAAATTAAAAAGAAAGAAAAAGGAGCCAAACTAAATAGCTCCCACTGCATCTCTACCTGTTGGAGTCTGTCAGAGTCCAGCTCTGACCTGTCAAAGGGTTTTTGGGGGAGGAGAGAGGAATGAGGAAGTATTAGATAGAAAGGTAGAAAGAGATGGTAAGAAAGACAGAGACACAAGATAGCTTCGGGAGGGCCTTGGGTCCATACCCAGCTGCCCCAAGATTTATTCTAATGGGCTTTTTATACACTATCAAGGGGAAAGGCAAAAGACCTCCCCGTTTCAAGATCAAAGCACAATGTACAGCCAAGTGTATATCCTTCAAAACACCTGTTAACCATGCCCATGGCCAAATCATCCCATTATGCAGCCCTGTGCTCAGATTCTCTGTCCTTGAGTAAGGTCTTATTAGGGAGCCTCTGTGGGCCCCCACACCTACCCAAACAAAGGACTCAGCCAAGAGGTAAAGTGGGAGGCCCTGGCAAAGACCAGCAGTCAAGCCCATAATGCTTGCAAATCTCAAAAAGAGCTGCAAGTTTTGGTGAGACAGGGTTTCTCTGTGTAGCCTGGCCTATGCTGAAACTCACTCTGTAGACCAGGCTGGCCTTGAACTCAGAGATCTGTCTGCCTCTGCCTCCCAAGTGCTGGGATTAAAGGCGTGCATCACATCTGGCTTCCCATGTGTCCTTTTACCTGCCCCCATCCTCTTTCAGCACCTATTTTACCCTTTTATTCTCCTTTCTAGTTTTACACATTTATACTCCTTCATACACATACAAATTTAACAAAGCCTAGTTTTTCTGCTTGTTTGTTTGTCTATTTCTCAAGACAGAGTCTCCCTATGTAGCCATGGCTGTCCTGGAACTCACTATGTATCATAAAAATATTCATTTATACTCATAATTGATTCTAATATATTTACAATATCATGGTTTTTACATTTTAAAATGTAACCTTTTCTTGGACTTACTTTTCCCAAGTAAGAAAGTCTTGATTCTGCTGCCCAGTATATAAGCTTTCCCTCTAGGTTTAGGACACCTGCACATTTTGATAGGAATTCCTTCTTTATGTTCTCCAAGCAGCTGACAAGCCACCCCATGCTGTGCTAACAAGCACTTGGCACAGATCTATCATGCAGGCTGTCTGCAAGGAGAGCTGGTGACCTGCCACCAGTGGAATTTTGAACCAATCCAACTGGATCAGATTTTTAAACTTCCTATGAGTCAGAATTCAAAGTTAATTTCTACCAGTCCCTAGGGTCAGAACAGAGAGTCAACACATACGTGTCTTTAAAATGAAAGACTATTGTGGGATTTGCTCTCACTGTAAAGCATTACTGTCATGTTCTATGGGTTTCCCTCATTGATTTGCCAAGGTACTATAACCCATGTAACATGATATCCAAGGATCTAATATGGTTACATGAGATGAAAAAGTAAGAGTTACCTTTTATAGAGATTGGAATTAGTATACATTAGCCATACTACCTTTTCTAGGGATTAGTGTACATTACATCTACAAATTAGCATACATTAAAGTTAAAAGTTTTAATATATGTCCAAACAAAAGAAAACCAGAATTTACAGTCCTAGTTTACAGGTTCCAGTTAAAGAAGAAAACAGTCCTGAATTGCTAGTTACTGTGGTGGTACTGTGTTCCCCAAAATATTGTGTACCCTAATAAACTTATCTGGGATCAGAGAACAGAACAGCCACTAGATACTTAGGATAGACAGTGGTAGCACACGCCTTTAATCCTAGCATTCCAGAGGCAGAAATCCATCTGTTCAAGGATACAGCCAACCATGGTGACTCACGCCTTTAATCCCAGGGAGTGATGGTAGAAAGCAGAAAAGTATATAAGGCGTGAGGACCAGAAACTAGAAGCATTTGGCTGGTTAAGCTTTCAGGCTTTTGAGCAGAAGTTCAGCTGAGATTCATTCTGGATGAGGACTCAGAGGCATCCAGCCTGAGGAAACAGGATCAGCTGAGGAATTGGCAAGGTGAGGTGGCTGTGGCTTGTTCTGCTTCTCTGACCTTCCAGCATTCACCCCAATAACTGGCCTCAGGTTTGATTTTATTAATAAGAACTTTTAAGATTCCTGCTACAAGTTACCCAACTGAGGAAAGACACTGCCATCTTCTGCTGTGGGATGTTCTGTATGGCAAATGTGTTGCTAATAAAGCACTGATTGGCCAGTGGCTAGGCAGGAAGTAGGCGGGACTAACAGAGAGAATTAAAAGAGCAGGAAGGCAGAAGGAGACTGCCTGCCAGCCAGCAACCGCCAGGACAAGCAACATGTAAAGATGCCGGTAAGCCACGAGCCATGTGGCAAGGTATAGATTTATGGAAATGGATAACTTAAGATATAAGGACAGTTAGCAAGAAGCCTGCCACGGCCATACAGTTTGTAAGCAATATAAGTCTCTGTGTTTACTTGGTTGGGTCTGAGCGGCTGTGGGACTGGCAGGTGAAAGAGATTTATCCTGACTGTGAGCCAGGCAGGAAAACTCAAGCCACAATCTTCAGTGCCCACAAAACCTATGATTTCATCAATAAACATACACCTTCTTTCCTCTTGTACCTTTTGTGTGTGTTATTAAAATCTGTCAGATGGAACTTTAGTCAATATAGGAGTTGGAGTTGTATGTAAGTCCAGATGAACAAACCTTTAGGGCCAATTCATATGTGGCTGAGCTCCAAATGTCTCTTTCTGTCATTAAGAGTTTAATATCATTCTCCATCCGTCCTCTCTGTAATGTATATAAGTCATGGTAGTCTTCTACTATTCTGAAAGAACATTAAGAAATATCTATTTAGATACTTTAAAAATATGTTTGTGCCGGGCAGTGGTGGCACTTGCCTTTAATCCCAGCACTCGGGAGGCAGAGGCAGGTGGATCTCTGTGAGTTCGAGGCCAGCCTGGTCTACAGAGCGAATTTCAGGATAGGCTCCAAAGCTACACAGAGAAACCCTGTCTCAAAAAAAATAAAAAAATAAAAATAAAAAATAAAAATATCTTTTTATGAAAATAGGCAACCTGGTCCTTCAAGCCTTTTTATAAGGTAACTGTAGCATACTTGCTGGATATATTGGCAATACTTTTTAGAGTGAAATTTTAAAAGTTCACGTTTTATTTACAAATATCATGGTAGTCGTGACACGAACAATACACCCAATGAACCTTCTATACACCACTGTATCTAATGAAAAACTCAAAATAAGCCCCAAGGTATGCTCAGTGGGTACAGCATTTGCCTTGCAAGCCTGACACCTGCCTGAGTTCAGATCCCCAGAACATTACAAAGCCAGACACAGTAGCATGCGCCTGATCCCAACACTCCTCGGGTGAGATTGGAGGCAGAGACAGAACAGCTGTCCGGAAGTGTACTCAATAGCTACCCTGGAGGACACAGCACAGTGGGAGAAAAGAGAGACCCCGGCTCAAACACGGTGGAGAAAAACTGACCTCGAAAGTTGTCCTCTCACCTCTGCAGGTGTGTGCCTGCACACACAGACACACAGACACAGACACAGACACAGACACACACACACACACACACACACACACACACACTCACCTAGTTTTTAAAACATTTGCTAAAATTCAGAATGCAAGTAATAGCAATCCAGTAATTTTATTGTTAATCATCTTTGCTGATTGATTAGGATTCTTTAATTAAAGGCCTGAAGCCTAATAAACTATAAGTCACTAAAACTTTAAATCATATAAATTAGCTCAAGGATAAAAGAAATTCCCTCCCAGCCAACCAAAGGCTTATATATAATCAAGCACCTTGTCCTGGCTAGTTTTTAAGTCAACTTGACATAAGCTAGAGTCATTTGAAAGGAGAGAAACATCAATTGAGGAAATGCCTCCATACTATCAGGCTGTAGAGAAGCCTACAGGACATTTTTCAGTTCATAGTGGGTGGTGCCACCCCTGGGCTGAAGGTCCTGGGTACTTTAAGAAAGCAGGCTGAACAAACCAAGAGCCAACCAGCCCGTAATGCAGCATCTGCATCAGTTTCTGTCTCCAGGGTCCTGCCCTGTTTGAGTTCCTGTCCTGACTCCCTTCCTCCCCAGGTTGTTTTTGGCCATGGTGTTTCATCACAGCAGC
This sequence comes from Peromyscus attwateri, assembly GCA_902168425.1. NCBI lineage: Eukaryota > Metazoa > Chordata > Mammalia > Rodentia > Cricetidae > Peromyscus > Peromyscus attwateri. Next base: position 47,589 of record CABHPP010000994.1, read on the forward strand.
AGTAACTCTAACCTAAGACACGCCTCTTTCTTACTGTGTTCTCACGTCTAGCAGAACATACCTTTTCCTTCTCATCTACACCATTTCCTCTCTTGGAATTAAAAGCCCTCTGAGTTTAGCCAAACAGAAGTTGTTGGGGCTGGTAGGATAGCAGCCAAGCACTCACTGCCAAGCCTGAAAACCTGAGTTCCACCCCTAGGACACACACACACACACACACACACACACACACACACACACTCATTCACTAAATAAATGTGATGGAAAGAATAAACACAGAAATTACAAAGTGACTGTGGTGGTTTGAATGGCCCCCACAGACTCAGAGATCTGAATGCTTGAACACCAGGGAGTGGCACTATTAGGAGGTGTGGCCTTGTTGGAGTAGGTGTGGTTTTGTTGAAGGAAGTGTGTCACTGGGGATGTGATTTGAGGTTTCAGATGCTTGAGCGAGGCCCAGTCACTCACTCTTCCTGCTGCCTGCCAATCCAGATGTAGAACTCTCAGCTCCTTCTCCAGCACCATGTCGGCCTGTGTGCCACCACGCTTCCCACCATGATGATAATGGACTAAACCTCTGAACTGTAAGCCAGCCCCAGTTAAATGTTTTCCTTCATAAGAGTTGCTGTGGTCATGGTGTCTCTTCACAGCAATAGGACATTAACTAACACAGTGACAAATGACACTTTCCCTCATTAATGTTACCTTTGCTCTCAGACTTAAAGTGCACTGACACAGAATTGTACTCTTGGCACGAGGCAGGAACACCACTTTAAGTCGTCTTCCATGTGCTCACATAATTATGAGGAAAGCCACACAGGCGGGCACACAGGAAACCTCCTGGAGCTGTGCCTTCATGATGTGTTTACCTTTCTGCCTGACCGACAACACTTTTGTAAAAATAATGAATACCCTAATTCATAAAAGAGCAAAACTGGGGGCTGACAGACAGCTCAGCCACGGAGAGCTCTTGCTGCTCTTGCAGAGGACCAGTATTTGGTTCCCAGCACCCAACTAGTAGCTCACAACCATCTGTAACTCCAGTTCTAGGGCATCTGACACCCTCTTCTGGGCCCCACAGACATTGCCCATGCATGGTACACAGACATGTGCGTAAACAAAACACCCACCCAGATAAAAAATGAAATAAAATAGAAGAGGTTTTAAAAGTGGGGAGAAATAGAAGAAGATGATGCACTGACCCTGGCTTCCATAATGCACACACAGGTAATCACAACCACACAGACACACGCACCATGTCACACGTCTTTTCTTAAAGAATTGAAAGTTTCACCAAAAAGGAATGAGAAAAGCATCCTCACTGTTGTCTTTAGATTCAGTTAATTTATTAATAACTATGTTGATTAAATGCATTAGCAATTAACTGCGCCATCAATAATGTATCAGTGTCATACTAAAGTAAGAAATAAAAACACTTCCCCTTGGTGTCATTTCACCAAGAGCAAGTCCAGATTTAAATTCTCTGCCTCGTGCAACCTGTGTCTTCAATCTCGGTCAGTCTGTGCTATGAGTCTGAGTATGTGCCCGCCCGAAGGCTGTCCTGTGACTCTGTCCCTGTGTCTGTGTCTGTGTGTGACTGTGTCGCTGTATGTCCTGTCTCTGTGTGTGTGTGTGTGTCTGTCTGTCTGTCTGTCCCTCACAAAAGGCTTTGCTTTGTATTTATTGAATGGCACAGAACGGGGAAGGAATGGGTTACTTTACAGAAATCTTTAACAGAGTTTTACAAGGAATTAAGTCACTGACTCCAACTGACCTTAAGTGACCCAGACTACAAACACCATTGTTTATCAATCAATACCCATAATGGACATTCGTGTTAGAAGATTGTTTTCAATCTCTGTATTTTCTGTTTCCAGCAAACAACATCATAACACACA
>CABHPP010000995.1:0-27140 GCA_902168425.1 Peromyscus attwateri
AAAAAAATCCATCAAGAAGATATTGCCATTCTAAATATTTATGCAACAAACACAAAGGTGCCCAAGTTAAAAAAAGAAACACTACTGCAGTTTAAATCACATATTGACCCTCACATTATGATAGTGGGAGACTTCAATACTCTATCTCCGATAGACAGATAATTCAGACAAAAACTAAATAGAAAAATAGGATATAATTGATGTCATAAACCAAATGGACCTAACAGATATTTATAGAACATTTTACCCAAACACAAAAGAATATACCTTCTTGTCAGCAGCTCATGGAACTTTCTCAAAAAATGTCCATATACTTGGAAATAAAGCAAGTTTTAACAGGTAACAGGAAAATTGAAATAACACCCTAAATCCTACTTGACCATCACAGATTAAAACTGGATAACATCAACAATAGAAAGCTTACAAATTCATGGAAACTGAATAACTCACTATGGAATGAAAAATGGGTCAAGAAAGAAATTAAAATCTTAGTATAATTAAATGAAAATAAAAACACAGTATGAAAACCACACTTATGAGACCCAGTGAAGGCAGTTCTAAGAGGTAAGTTCACAGCAATTAGTGCCTATATAAAAAAAATATTGGAAGCTGGGCCTAGCTGGCTCACACTTTTAATCCAAGCATTCAAAAAGCATAGGCAGGTGGATCTCTGAACTCAAGGCAAGTTAGGTCTACTTAGACTTGAGTAGTGAGTAAGTTCCAGGATAGCCATGTCTCTGTTTCTAGATTCTCAAGTCTCTGTCTATATTAGTTTATCATGCTTTTTCTTTGGCTCCTCTTCTTCAGTTTCTTTATTTTGTTCAGTTCTTGTTTGCTTGTCTTTGTTTTATTTTCTATCAGTTTATTGCTTATTATACTTTAGAGGCTTGTTTGTTTTCTAAAGAAACAGAAAGGGTGTGGACTCAGATGGAAGGGTTGGTAGAAGGGATCAGTAGAAGAAATAAAAAAATCTTTGTGGATTAATTAATTTTAGTATTAATATTAATTTAATATAAAGTTTGTTTATAGGAAAATGAACCCTGAAGATACGTCTCAGTGGTTAAGAGCACTGGCTTCTCTTCCAGAGGACCCAGGTTTGGTTTCTAGCACCCATACTGCAGTTAACAACCATCTGTAACTCCAGTTCTTAGGGATCCAATCCCCTTTTCTGACTTCTTAAGGCAATAGGCATACATGTTGTGCAAAGACAGACATGCAGGCAAATTCCCACACATACATTTTTTTAAAGTCTATCTAAATGTCTATGAACACTCATAATGATATCCTAGTCTCTAACTTCTTCAGTCACAGTTTTTGTTGCAATGGTATAACCTTTTCGACCTCAAAGGGACACTTGAAGCATTCTCCCTTTCAGAGAATGCTTTACATCAAATTTCAGATGTTATTTTACATCAAAGAGGTTGTCCTCTAGTGTGCTGGGAGATTAAATCATGGATTATTGGATTTTTACAAATATTCTTACTTAAGCTATTGAGGATGTTGCCTGAATCAAATATAGATTTAATTTAATATAAATTTTCCTTATAGAGAAACAAATACTACTTGCTTTATGCTGTGGTTTGAATCTTATATGTTCCTCACATATTGAAGGATTTGTGTCCCATTGTGGACAATAACATTCCGAGGTGAAGCTTTGGGGAAATGGTTAATCTCATGGTGCACTCTTCAACTGGCTGTTTGTAAGTGATGAAAACTAAGAGCTGGAGCTAATCACAGGGAATAAATCACTGAGGGTATTATATTTATGGGTATGTTTTGTTCCATTACTTCAAGTTGAACAGCTTTCCCTTGGCACATTCTTGTACCACTGTTCCCTTACTGCAGCCTAGAAAGGACAAAGCCAAACACCATGGCCTGAAACACCTTACCCTGTGAGCTAAAGTAGACCTTTCTTCATTTAAATAGACTTCTCAAGGATTTTGTCAGAGCAGCAGAGAGCGAAAAAAGCCTCATTTGAGTGAGATAAAATTAACTTAACAAAATCAAACATTAAAAAAGGAAGAATTTAGTAGCACTTAAAACAGGATTTTTTAAAAAATAATTTTACAAATATTGTGTACAGGCAGCCACCTCTTTTTATCCTAAAATGCTTCAAAATTTCACTTCCTCTTTTGTTTCGTGGGTGAACACGTCTGTGTGTGTGTGTGTGTGTGTGCGTGCGTGTGTGTGTGTGTGTGTGTGTGTGTGCACTTTCCCACTTCCCCACAGTAGCACACCTACCTGTACAGTACTTTCTCCTGAGTCTACAAGTGCTTGTTACAAATTAAGTCCCTTTTGAAATTTGATAAACATAATTTGTCTTATCTTTCTAGCTACATATAGGATTATTTATTTTGCTTTTCATTTACTATATGTTTAATATGTATTTACATCTAGGATGTTTTATTTTTAGTTTGTAATTCCAAAATTAGATGCTTTACATTTTTTCTAGGCTCTGGGTAGTTGTCACCTACTATCCAGGCAGACATTGCTTCATTTTCATGCTCTTCCTTTTCTCCTTTGAATTCCTACACATATTTGAGCTGTAAGTTCTTTCAGTGTCTTACATCTTCTCTTTGTTCCCCAGGCTTATGCTTTGCATTTTTTTAAAGAGTTCTTAGTTTAATGATTCACTGAGTGTGAAGATTTCAGTGAATGCTATTGTGAAATATTTGCTAACACTGTGAAGATATATCTTTGCCAAGGCACTTTCTGATTGGTTTAATAAAAAGCTGAATAGCCAATAGCTAGGCAGGAAGAGGTTAGGCAGGACTTCTGAGAACAGAGAGGACTCTGGGAAGAAGAAAGTCAGAGTCACCAGCCAGACACAGAGGAAGCAGGATGGTCAGTGCATAGTAATGATAACTGAGCCACATAAAAGAATGCATATTAAAAGATATGGGTTAATTTAAGTTATACAAACTAGTTAGGAACAAGGCTAAGATGAGGCTGAGTTTTCATAATTAATAATAAGTCTCTGTGTCATTATTTGAGAGCTGGTGCCCCAAAGAAAAATCCAAGTACAGAATGCATTCATGAAAATTTAAAATTTGTAATACTTTGTATTTTCATATTTAGGAGCCCTTTTGGGTCATTGTTATTCATTTTTGCTCTTTTGGAGCCCTGCCACTCAGCTCCTAGATTAATCACATGTGGAGGCTTATGCTTAATTATAAATGCCTGGCCTTAGCTTGGCTTGTTTCTTGTCAGCTTTTCTGAACTTTAAATTATTCCATCTCTCTTTTGCCTTGGGGCTTTTCATTTTCTATTACTGCATACCTTTTCTTTCCTTCTTACTGTGTCTGGCTGTATAGCTGGGTGGCTGGGTGGCAGGGTGGCTGGTCCCTGAAGTCTTCCTCCTTCCTCTCTCATTCCTTCTTCCTCTCCCAGTTTTCTCCCTCTATATATTCTCTCTACCTGCCAGCCTGGCCTATCCTTTCTCCTGCCTTGCTATTGGCTGTTCAGTTCTTTATTAGACCCTTAGATGTTTTAGACAGGCAAAGTATTATAGCTTCACAGAGTTAAACAAATGCAACATAAACAAAAGTGATACACTTTAAAATTATATTCCACAACAGGTCATTTAATTTTTTGCTCTTTTTCTTAAATTTTCAATCATTTTATTTCCTTGAATAGTATAACAATAGAAATCTGTCTCAGAGGTCAGGAGAGATGGTTTCGCAGATAAGAGCAGATACCAATCCTCTAAAAGACCCAAGTTCAATTCTCAGCCCCTTCATGGGCTTACAACCCTCTCTAATTTTAGCTATAGGGAATCTGGAATATGATGCTCTTTTCTGGTCTCTGGGACACTATTCACACATGCACATGACCTATACTACACACACACACACACACACACACACACACACACACACACACACATTTAAAATAAACATCTTCAAAAACTGTCTCTGAGGTTTTTAGTGTGTGGAAGCCTAAAGGATCAATTCTGTTACTTTTTATTTCTCAGATTCCTTCTCCACATTTGTTTTCTTTATTTAGAAATGTATATCAGTAAATATTTGTACTTACCAAGATAAAAAAGTTCTAGTTCTCTATAGGGAAGACAATTTGAAAACTGCAATTAAAGTATTTTCCTCTGAAACAATGTGTGCAGAGAAATATTTATGAGTTGCTTGCAGGATGACAGATTATTACAGCCTGATGAAGAGAATATGTGACTTGTGACTCAACTCAGCACTTTCAAGGGTCAAACCTGAAATATTGTTGAGTGTTTTACCTGAGCCTTGGAGACACTAGCAACACAGCCATCCTTGCCACTGCTGTATGTTTGTCCATTTTGTTTGTATTTCAGTGGTCATCCCACTTTCCCAGAAATCTACCAAGTAACAGATCAGCGTTTTTCATTGTTTCATATTTAAATTTTTGAGTATGAATATTTTTTTCTTGCCTGTATGTGTGTGTGCCATGTACATGCCTGGTCCCTGTGGAGACAGGGAGGGCATAGGATCTTTCAGAACTGCATGTATGGGCAGTTTTGTATTGCTATATAGGTGCTGGGAACTAACCCATCTCATCTGAAAGGACAGTGGAAGCATTTCTCCAGAACTCTCAGGTAAGCTTTTACATGTATCAACTGCTTCTTTTGACTTTGCCAAATGTTTATAGGGAAATCCAAACTTTCTTTAATCGATATATTGCTCTAATGGATTCATCAAGGCATGTCACCAAATCAGTGTTGTTTTCATATACATGTTTTATTTTGATGCTTTTAAAAGACTATGATGTGTGTGGGTTTATCTCAATTTCTTAGCCCATTATTAGCAGAGGCAGAAATTTTATTTTATTTTTTTTCGAGGCAGGGTTGCTCTGTGTAGTTTTGGTGCCTGTCCTGGATCTCGCTCTGTAGACCAGGCTGGCCTCGAACTCACAGAGATCTGCCTGGCTCTGCCTCCCGAGTACTGGGATTAAAGGCATACACCACCACCTCCTGGCTCAGAAACTCTGTTTTTATGGTTAGTTGAAGTATACTTCAATAATGAGGATGAAATGAAGGTATTTTCAAGTATTATATGTCCTGAAGGATGGCTCTGGCTCTGGACATGGGGATCCTCTCAATATTCATTGGGGAAACTTCTTTTTGTAGTGGACAACAGTTAATGGAGTCCATAAATAGTTAAACTGCTAAGAAGAGACTCAGGGTCCCCCCTTAAATGGCACATCTTTATCAACTCCTCAGGATCTACCAAGGCCCAGAGAATATTGTGGAAGAAGAGCTGGGAAGAATGTAAAAGCTGAGATGGAGGGAGGAGTTCTATGGAAGGCTTTATTCTGGACAGGGTAGGGCTATCATATGCATAAACTTGTATTAGGTGCATTAACCTATAACAAGGCTTATACAAGGTCAAGCAAGCTAAAATATTGACAGAGATGGGCTAGGAGATCTTTAACCCCCACTTAACTTATTGAGGAGCTATTGGTAGTTGATAGCTGCTGGAATAAAAAAGAATCCTTCATTGAGCATGTGACCAATGATAGGCCCCATGTTACATGGCCCCACATCCATACACACGTGGAAAATGTTGTTGGACTTGGTAGGTTGTCAATGAAAACAGAATAAGAAGACATGAAGTTAGGAGGCAAAGATGTTGGTGAGGATATGCAGGAGGAGTAGGTAGGGAATGAGGGGTGTAGATGTTTCTATATCATTGAATACATATATGAAATTCTCAAAGAAATTTTAAAAGGGAAAGTAGGTCTTGCAGCCAAATTATCCCCCCCCCCCCATCATTCGGAAATCTTTCTGTTTAAGTCATAACCCCAGAGTCTCAGGAGGGCAACAAATTTGGTGACAAGACTTTAAAAAAAAAGGGGTTAAGGGGAAAAGGATGCTGTTAAAGTGGATTGTGCTGCAGTTTGACTGCTGTCTTTGATAGGAAGGATAACTTGAACACACAAAGAAACACCAGGGGTAGATGCCAACAGAAAACACCACTGGAATACATGAAAAATGAAAGATAGAAGCCTTGGGATAAATCAAACTGACATCTGATCTTGAACATCCAGCCTCTAAAATTGTCAGGACATAAATGATTTTTAAGTTACCCAGTATGTGACTTTTGTTGTAGAATCCCTTTAGGCACTGATACATATCTTCAGGAAGGGAAGCACTAATGCTTGGACCAAAAGACACTTTTAACAGGTATTCATTTACAGAAATTTTCACATGCTAGCATACCTGAGAAAATGGGCATGCTTGTGGCCAGAAATCAGACCAAAGGCTCAAGCCATTTCAATCTCCATCGGTGACACCAGGGCTAAGGATATAAATGCCTGTTGCACATCTGCAATCCATCCACAGCCCCACAGAGAGGAGAAGCTTTTATAAAGGATAAACTTCAGGGAAAAAATATTTCCCAAGGAGTGTCTGAATTGCAAAGAAAAATTTTTTTTCCTGTTTTTAGATTGAAGCCACAGGCAGAGGTTCACAGTAGCTATTTTTTTTTTTAGCTTCTGTTGAACAGAAGGACAATAATCTAAGTGCTGATTTCTCTGGGTGAGCCAAGTCCCAATCTCCCTTCTCACTTTCACCTTACCGCCACACGTTAAAATTCTGCACCTGCATTCTAGCAGTTTCCAGAATAGTCCTTTGAGTATAACTGTGTTCTCTGCCTTGAGTTTCTCTTCTGTCTTTAGAAACTGAAAACTTGTTTTAGTTTTATATTTAATCCTACCTTTATTCTGTGTGTGTGTGTGTGTGTGTGTGTGTGTGTGTGTGTGTGTTTGTGTGTGTGTCCTTCTTGGTCACTTCCTCATCTTACATTTTTAGAGATAGCTTTTTTATTTTTTTTTATTTCTTTTATTTACGGAATGGACAATTTGCACCTTTTTCTATATTGGCTGGTCATTTTGCTCCCCAAGATTCAACTATCTCTATATTCCAACACTGGTATTACAGATGTATGGAGCTTCACCCATCATTTACGTAAGTGTTAGGGATCTGAACTCAGGTCGCCATGCTTTCATGGCAAGTATTCTGTCCACTCAATTATCTCTAGCCCCAATCCCACCCCCATGCTTTTGATTTTCTGTTTTATATGCTATTTAACATATCTGTGTCTCTTGAACACGTAATGTAATCTCTTTAGAGTTGAAGAACAGATGGTAGCTTCTAATTCCGAAGTCCAACATAGCTCTTACTCGACTTTAAATGTACTCTGTCTCAAATACTGGCACATGGGCCACTACATAAAAATTCATCTGCATGCCATTCTAAGGTAGATGGAAACACCTCAAACAGAACTGCACACTTGAAAATCTGACATTGTTATCTATTTAAGTTGTGTTATTTCTAATACACATTTTCCTTCTGGTAAAATACTGTTTCAAAAATGTAAATATTTAGGCTTAATTCCTTTATTATAATCCAATTGTTGTTAACCAGAGGTTATTTGCTCTTCATTCTGGGGACTACTGGCAATGTCTAGAGACATTCTTATTTCCCTGACTTAGAAGTGCTCCTGATTTTAGTGGGCAATAATGTCAGTAAGGTACAGGGCAGCACCCACAAGAATTTTATCCTATTTTTAAAAGTGACCATAATCCAAATTTTCCATAATTCCAAAATTGAGGAATATTTTTAAGATTGTAAGACAATATTAAAATATTTCAAACCCAAATCCAAAGAGGCTTAATTTTGAACTTTTTTTGTGTGTGTGTGTATGTGTACATGTGTATGTAAGTGTATATGCATGTATGTGTGCAGTTGTGCACTCACATACCTGCCAGAACATACTCACAGAAAAAGAGGATCCTTTGGTGCTGGAGTTACAGCTATGTGGGAGACACTAGTAGGTACTGCAATCTGAAATCCAGTCCTAGTGATTGTGCAGCAATTGGCTTTAACCACTGAGCTACCTCTCAAGCCCCAGGTTTGCAATTTCTAATGCAACATAAATTAATAAAGTTTGAGTCTCATTCCTCCTCCAAAACATCAGCTGAAAATATAAATGTATAGCATGCATCTTAGGTGATTAATAGCAGGCAGATGTAATGAAAGGATTTTTTCTCTCTGTCATCTGAATGAAGTAAACTAAATGAAGTAAACTGATCAAATCCAGGATTTTGTCTTATGCCTTTTTGCTCTGATAAATAGCTACAGGGAGAATGGATGTTATTTAGAAGTGTTGACAATGCATTGAAATAGTCCACTTTCCATTTTATAGTCCCTCTGTTATACTACAGTAAATTCAGGTGATTGATTTAGGGCAGAGTATTCTAAACATCACTGTGAAACACATATCCTGGGTCTCTGCAACCTTCTTAGCATTTATCTTACCAGGTTTTATTCTCTATAAACCCATATTCTCAACTTGAAGTCAATTAAAGTTTCCTCATATACCCTACTCTTAAATTATGAGAGTGTGTTTTAGGCTTTATCCAACATTTCACAGAGATAATAGAAAGAAATGCAGTCGTTAATGAAGTATGTGGATGTGAAACATCACACACACTCCTGAGTCACATTCCCTTTCCTCAGCTGCTTTCCCACACTGTTCCCAGCTAATTATCCCAGCTCAGATCTTTCCTCAATGTCTGTCCTGCCTTTCTTTTTTTAGTTCTTAACCCATTTCTGCTTTCCAAGCATCACACCCAAACAGTATTCTAGTTCTTTCTTCCTTCACAAGAAACATTTCCTTATTCTAATCTATTTTAATCAAACATATTTTTAATTAAATATATATTATTTTATTTATTTGTGTGTTATTGCGTGGGAGCATGTGTGCATGTGTGCAGATCAGCGGACAACTTGTAGGAGTCATTCTCTCTTTCCACCCTGTGAATCCAGCATATCAGACTCAAGTGACCAGACTTGATGGTAAACACCTTTACCTGCTAAGTCATCTTGACTTCCCCTAATCATCTACACTGTGAATGAGCTAATTTCATGTCTACACTAAGACATTGTCATCTCTAATGAAATATTTTTAAAGCTTCTATTAAACATAAATGGACTAAAATGAAGAAAAACTTCCCAGCTATTTGTAGAGATCATATAAATCATGTTGGCTATGAAAAGTAAATGTCAGTGAACATTCTCATTGACTACAGGAAAGTGACAGACAAGGCCACATTTGAAAGAAATGTATTTCCAGGAAGCAAACTGTCACAAATGAAGTCCTCAAGCATAAATACCTAAATTTAAGGCTACATTTGATAGGAAAGGGTGGAGAAACCTATGCCTGCGTATTACCAATATGCTTTTCATGTTAGAATAGATAATTGACAGAAAACACATCTGGCATACACGTGACCAGCACACATTCACACAGACCTATGAGCACAGGCCACGCCTAGGTCACAAAGTTATTTCTTTTGAGTTGTATTCCCCTCTCTCTGTGCAGTAACTGTGGATATCATCTTTATATGTAGTGGGAAAACCTCTGCAGTTCTCTGCAGTCTTTTCATCTTGCAGCATTCCTCGTAGCGTCAACGAAAGTGTCCTATTTCTGGCTTCCTTCTATTCCTAGATTAGTCAGGTTAACTCTAGCAGTGTCATCCATCTGCCTGCCACACAATCTCTTCATGGTGTAGCTGCATCTTTCATAGCACATACATTGGATTTTCTCAGCCAGAAGTTTAGGAAAGAGGCCTGCTTCTGATATTTGTAGGTGATTTTTCTCCATTTTATTTCTGTTACATCAAAAATAAGTAAAAACGATGTTTTGTTGTTTAAACACTCACATACTATTTTTCAAAATATACAAGTATAATCTTTATGTTTTTAAAGAAAGCTATGTTAGGCTGCAACAACAGCAAACATAATATTTGAACCATCTGTTATTCCTTTAACTAAACCACACAAAGATTTAAGAGATAGTAAATAACTCACAAGAGTACATGAATGAACTGATGGCAGAACACACTGTGTGCCTTCACCCAAACACACAACCCAGTTTTCTTTAGCCTTTAGAAAACTCTTGAGAGAGAGAGAAAAAAAATCTTCCAAATATTAAAAACCAAATTACAATAAGTCAGTTCCTCAGGAAGCATGAATTTCCATTGGAGTTCTTATGTTCGTCACCATTTCAGACAGAAGATATCAACAGATGACCGCAGTGTGACTTTCTTCACTCAACACTTCCCATTTGGCATATGCGATTATCAATTGGTTGTTTTCATTTGTGGACTTTGATGCATTACGATGAGAAGGCAAACTCTCTGAACACGAGTGTCCAGTTTTCAGTTTTCAACCGTCTTACATCATGAGGCTACAGAGACTGCCACTGTAAATATCCAAACAGAAAGGAGTTGCTTGGCATGTCACCCGTGATGTAAGCTCTTGACCTTATGTAATTCTCAGGGTGCCACAGTTAGTGAATACTGCTGCCTCCCAGTTTTTCTAAAGTGTTTTAGAGAAAGTTCAAATTATGAAGTAGCTGATAAAACTTGTCATCCAGTTATCACCCAAACTGTAAAGCGCCACCTGTGTTTCACACAGGACTTTGTGAATGTGCACATCCATTAGCTGGTGTATGGTGGCCTAGACACTTTAATTCTGAAACCAATTATTACCTCTACAATAAGCGTGTATGGGAAGAAGTCAAAGGTGTTTCTTCATCCCCTCTAGTGGTAGCTAAGGTCTACTCAGGCCAGTGTGAGTTTACTTTCTCTCTAATTGTGACTTTAGTAGAAGTATCTAAGTTTAATATTGCTGAACATATATCATACGTCTTTCTAGGGTGAGATGAGTACTGGCTCACTGGAAAGTGACACCAGCAATGTCTGATATCCTAAAGAATCAAGCAGTTTATAGTGAGGAAAACAGTTTTACAAATTGCTTGGGAAAGTTGTATAATCTGTGATTTAAGCAGTCTGTTCTGGGCCATGGTTTATTCTGATTTTAAAGGAGAAAAATTTTTATGGCTTTATTTTCACAGGTGCATTTAATTAGCTATGAAACAGGAACCAACAATATGCTTTTCCATTAAGAACAGTTGGAAGTTTTAAGCATGCCTTCAGCTCTTAAAAATTTCCAGTTATATAATTATAATGAAATTATCTCAATACTGTAACTGTTTCTTTCAAACAGTATATTTAGAACTGATTTTGTTTGATAGTTAATACATACCATTAATTTTTTATTTTACTAATCTATATTGTATTTATCAGTAATAGGTTTCCATCAATACATTGTTTGTTGATGAAAATTTTGTCTAAATTTAAAAATTTGTCTCGGATTCATAATTATAGGACAGTCATCAATATGAATAAACTCTAAGGACAGAAACTTAAATGAAAATAGAAATAAAATGTTCACAATTAGTTTGTTATCACTGCCTTGGGGACCAGCCTCGAGCAGCACAGGGCTCAAAGGGGAATCCACAGAGTTGGTGTGTACTAGACGTTTTTATCTAAGGGGTTAGGGAAAAAGACACTCACACACTCTCTTGATGGTTTCCTTCAGACTTTTTCTTTATTCTTCTTTTGCATTCTCTACTCTTTATTTTCCTGGTAATTTCCTTCTCTCATTCTGGATGTTTTCTTTCCAAATCTCTTGCTATTGATATATTTCCCTTCTAACTCATTTTAACTCTCTCATTCTTAATGTTTTCCTTCTAAATCATTTTAAATCTCCCATTCTTGATGTTTTCCTTCTAGCCCATTTTAACTGTATTTTTATTCTTTCCCTTACAGCTTATATACCCTAGCAAAATCTTTCACATAATATAAAAATTACAGTGTGGTTACATTCTATTTTTCAAATGAATGATTACGACCAATACAAATAAAAAACAGCATGTTTTCCATATTCCTTACTTTATTAAACATTTTACATATTACAGATGGAAAACAAATTATCAAAGAACCCACATACATTCATACCCAAGCAACTTATAGATTAGCCATGTAGGCAAGAAAGATACTCTTCTCAGTCAGATCATTTACTGGCAGGCTGCATTTTTGCAGTTACAAAGAAAAGGTCAATTATTTTATTACTTATCTTGAAAGGTAATCTTATGAGGACTCTTAAAGGAATCGTAAATCTAAACTTTTATATATGAAAAAGAATCAGTCAGTTCTACCTTAAATCTTTAGGATACATACCCAGTCATCAATAGTTTATATATATATATATTGGGGGATTGATAGCAAAAATGGGTACAAGAAATTAATCATCACCTTTGGTCATCAACCAATCCTAGCAAGAAAAGTTCAACTAGTAATAATTAGGATGCTTTGTTCTTTTATTTATTTTTTTGGGGGAATGTATCTCATTCTTTCTAAATTTTTTTTATTCATTTTACATACCAACCACAGATTCCCCTCTCATCCTTCTTCCTGCTGTTTCATCCCCCTCTTCCCCATACCCTCAACCCATCCCTCATCCCCTCCTCCAACAGAGTAAGTTCTCCCATGGAGGGACACCTAAGCCTGGTACATTCATTTGGGCAGGACCAAGCCTCTTCCAGTTGCATCAAGGGTGAGCAAGGTGTCCAACCATAGGTAACAGGATCCAGAAAGCCAGCTCATGCACCAGGGACAGACCATGATCACACTGCCAGGGGCTCCTCAAACAGACCCAACTACACAACTGTCTCCTATATGCAGAGGGTCCAGTCTGGTCCCTTGCAGGTTCCACAGGTGTCAGTCCAAAGTGTGTGAGTTCCTTTGAGCTTGGTTCAGTTGTCTCTGTAGATTTCCCCATCATGATCTTGACCTCCCTTGCTCATATAATCCCTCTTCCCTCTCTTTGACTAGATTTCTGGAGCTTGGCCTGGTGCTTGGTTGTAGATATCTGCATCTGCTTCCATCTGTTACTGGATGAAAGCTCTTTTGGTCCAATGAGAGCTGGCAGAGTCTGTGTCTCAGGGAGCAATTGCTGTCTCAGAGGTGGGGAAAGTGGGGCTTGGAGATTACAGGGTCAGGTGGCGGGGGTGATGGTCAGGCCTGCCTGCTGGAGTACTGCCTGCTGGCCTGCAACTGGGGCTGCAATGGGTGGGGGAATAGGCTGCTGTGTTCTTGTTCCCTGACCTTAAAGAGTTACACATTCAACTAAGTGCCTTTCTAAAACTTCAGATTATCTTCTTGCTTTTTTTTTTCCTCAAAGCTTTTTGACAAAAACATCTTAGTCTAACTTTAAGTTACTTTCAAAGCTTTGTTTCAACTGTGATGCACTCCATAACCTGTGAACACATCTCCCAACTTTAAGGTTAAAAGAATTTAAGCTAGCTGGGCTAACAGGGACTCAATTGTTTTTCCTAATCTTTAACTTAAGCCACAGTTTATATGGCTGACTCCTCAATAGAGACTCATTGTAGTACTGTGACACTTCCTTGTTTATATTTTTAACTATCAAAAGTCTATTTAAACTAACATTATTATTATCATTAAGACAGTACAGCTTAGGAGGAAATCATCTTCATAATATCCCACAAGTAAAAATGGGATGTTTTCATGAAATAAACCCACCACATTACATGCAGTGGGGATCTCCTCACACCCATTCACACCATGCCGAATACCAGAGAAAGATGGCAGCAGCAAACATGTAAAGGCACAGCAGAAGCAAAAGACATGCTGGGGTTTGCGGTCTCAGGGTATTTCCTATCTGAGATTCACCCATCATGGATTTGCCTCCTGGTGGGCTGACACCTTAAACTTCAATTGCTACCTGCTGCTCCTCTGACATGGACACCAGCAGTTTGTCCTTGTCATTTTTTTTTTTTTTTTTTTTTTTAGCAGTTTGTCCTTTATGTTATCTTTTACTTCTTGTTTTCTAAGTTGTGTTCTGATAATGGTGAGCAATGGCTAGGATAATTTGTTACTTCAGTAAAAATATGGCTTGAGAAACACCCCAAATACATGTCTTCTTATACTTTCTCTGGATATGTTTTGTCAAAAAATTAAAAAGCAATCTTGCTACTTAGATTTGTAGTATATGAAAAGTATAAATGGAGGCTCAGAGTTCAAATGTCTAAGTGAATAAAGCAAACAGAATTAGCTGAGACACTAATAAATAAGATACATTGTAGTTGGAGTTTTCTCCAGTCCTGCTCGGGCCGCAGCTACTCAGACCCAAGTAAACACACAGAGACTTATAATACTTATAAACTCTATGACTGTGGCAGGCTTCTTGTTATCTAGTTCTTATATCTTAAATTAACCCATTTCTATAAATCTATACCTTGCCATGTGGCTCGTGTCTTACTGGTATCATTATATCTTGCTTCTCATGGCGGCGCCTGGCAGCGTCTCCTGACTCAGCCTTCCACTTCCCAGAATTCTCCTCTCTCCTTATCCTGCCTACACCATACTTCCTGTCTGGCTATTGGCCAATCAGCATTTTATTTATCAATCAATCAGAACACCACCTTCACAGCATACAAAAAGACATTCCCAGCAATACATCATATAATTCTCTCTCCACAAAATGCCTTTATGAAATATATGCAAGGCTCTATTTTTATGTGATATAGTCAACAAAAGGCACAATAACCATTTTAAACACATTTAAATATTTCTTTTTTTTTTTTTTTTTTTTTTGGTTTTTCGAGACAGGGTTTCTCTGTGTAGCTTTGCGCCTTTCCTGGAACTCGCTTGGTAGCCCAGGCTGGCCTCGAACTCACAGAGATCCACCTGCCTCTGCCTCCCGAGTGCTGGGATTAAAGGCATGCGCCACCACCACCTGGCTAAATATTTCTTATGTTGATGCTCAATAATAGTAATACTAGTACAAAAATACAAGCAAAGAGATTGATTATACAGAAAATATATTCTACAACATTTACTTTTCCTGCCTCTGTTTGAAGAAACACAGACTGCTTTCCAGGACACACTTCACTGTCAATCAGTTTTACCTGGTATTTTCCAAATTCAGAACACCTTTTTTTTGTTGGGGGGAGGGCGAGGCTGGAGAGATGGCTCAGCTAGGTTCACAACCCAAAATATAAGAGTTTAGAACACTTTTAATGATCTTGAGAACAAGTGAACTTTTCAAAGCACCTGGAATACAAGAATGGTTAGAATGTGTAAGGTTTGGAATAAGAAAAAAATCCAGTTTTAAATTCTCTTCTAGTTTCCTGTCTTTAGAAATTCCTGTTGCCTTCAATAGTTGATTATTCCCCCAAAGTTCTTAGGTACATAGAGCAAAGTGCTCTTATCTGTCAATACAAAGTAGCTTGACATTTGATGAAGTCAAGAAATACGTAATTTGTTTTGATTTCCTCTTTTATCCTTGTTATTTAGAATAATCTCTGCCATGTCCCTTGTAGATATTATCTGACTTAACCAGGGTGTTGAGGTAGTTAAAGAACAGAAACATTGATCACAGAAAAGCTGGGATCAAGTGGGCTGTGATTTCTCTGATAGAATGGCATCAACTAGGCAACAACCTGAAACCTCAGTACGTTTATTATGTACAGCACAGGAAGAGGGGCTAGCTAGTCTTGGTATGAGGTCTCTGTAGAGAAGCAGTCTCAGGCTGCAGTCATACAGGGGGAGGAAGGTACAGTTGCCGGTTATTGAATATACTGATCAATCTTGAGTAAACACAGTCAGCATTCAGAGTCAGACAAGAAGAAGGCCTTCCCATCCCATTGGGATGCTCCTGGAGAAGGCTTTGCCTCTCCAATGGGTCTAAGATATCAAGGTCCTCAACAAGACCATGTCCATGTCAAAGAGTACATGGATATTTAGGACTTCATCCACTCTGTATCATTCACTCAGGGCTTCCTTGGAACAGATACCTATTTTCAACTCTTTGTCAAATAATTATATATACAAACAAAGATTATAGTTGAATGAAATGTATACAGAGTGAACGTCATCCGGTTTTACAGAGTGAAGCAGAGGAGAACCCACTCTCCCAATCACACTGCCTGACAAAAGTTCTACTCATTATGTCTATTGCTATTCAAGTGGATCCAGTGGTCTCTTGAATATTTCCCACAGTTCCAAATGATGGAGATAAATTTTAATTATCTGTACTCATAATTCTCCCTGTCCTCTAGTATACATGGGGAAGGGATGCAAAAATAGATTAACTCTGGGCTTTACTTTAGAATTTTTATCCATATTTTATTCCATTTCAACTAAACGGAAGAAGATTCCTGGAGAATCCTTGCCTTTAGATCTGTAGCTGTTGTCTCTTGAACTTTTCAGTAAAAAAAAAAAAAAAAAAAAAAAAAAAAAAAAAAAAGTTATTTGCATTGTGCAGCAGCAAAAGTTGAGCAGAAAAAAATCTGTGGCATTGGATATTCCTCAGATCACAGCAAGTGTCAATTGAAACACACATCACTTCCAAATTGGAGAAGATGATGGTGTTGAATTACAAATTTTAACCCAAAGTATCCAAAATACAGGATAACGAACAAAATAACAAGTTAGCAAGCTTATTATTTAAAACACATGAGTCTTCACTGCATTAAGGATAAATTTAAAAAAAATAATGGTTATAAGCCAGCTTTTTTCTGTTTTGGATGAAAATGAATAGAAATAATTAGATGGTCTCAGGGCACACACTGTAAAGCTATGTGTTAAGCTAGTACAGTTCCACTAAACTCAACATGTTACATGTCCTTTTATATACCAGGCTGTGGAGGATCATTGGAGGGAATTTTTGTGTCTCTAATATCATGCCTAAGATTTTGCAAGACAGAATCTGTTCCAACTATTTCTATCTTTTTTTAATCTCGATGGTACCTTAACGTGTATTTTCAACTTGATGTTTCTTTACAGCCTATGATTTTTAAAAAGCTGATACAAAAAAGGCTATCAATTCACATATAGTAGAAAAAAAACTGCACCAGACGTATGGTGCATCAGAACTACACACTGGGTGTTCATATTATGGTAAAAAGGAAATTTTGTTGCTCCTGGAATTTGAAGAAAACTTAAATCAGATACTTTTCTTCTTCCTAAAGGAAACTCAGCATATGTAAATATAGTAGATATTGCTTTTCTTATAATTAATTACAATTACATAAGGTTTCCCTTAATCTCAGAAAATTACTTATATATTAGTCATCTAAGTGCTTTTGATATTATGTTTGGAACAGATTCTTGAAGATGATGCTTAACATTTTGAGAAAACAGTTCCTGCCCGACTGAAACAAGTGCGAGCTGTGACTCAGAATCCTACCAGATGTGCAGTGGCAAAAAATAGCTTTGTGTGTTTGTGTATATATATACATATCTGTGTTTTTAAAAGTAAAAATCATTATTTAAACTCTCTTCCCAGCCTTTCCACACACTATACACACGGGTATAATTTTTGTGGAAGGCACTGAACCATAATTGTAAAGTGCCAGAGCAATTCATGCTGCACATGACCTTTTTAAATGTATTTATGTGTTAAGTGGATTTGCAGTTGTAATAACACCAGTTCTAATGATAGCTCATGACTGAGTAGCAATGCTGAGAGGAGAGCAGCACAGCTCTTCTGCATACTGAAATCTAGAATGAAACAGGCATAGGAATCAGGGCCAAATAATATGCTGTAAAGTAATAAGTGTTTGGGACCAACTACAAGGCTGAGCAATTGAAATTGGAGATTGAAAGCAACCAGCTTCCTTAGCCTCAACCATAAAAGAGAATAAGGGGTCATGACTGTGGATATTATAATGTGAAGAAACCCAAAGTCCAAACTGTGGCAGTTCCTCAAGCTTAGTGATAATATCACTCTCAATTAATCATAATTGTATTGCTTAGAATACTCAAATATCCTCATTTTATTTATGAAAAAAATAAGCTACTAAAATTAATGTATTTGCTCATGGTCACACAAAATAATGACAAGAAGCCTTTGTATTATTATCATTATTATTATTATTATTATTATTATTATTATTATTATTATACCTCAGCCTATAGATTAGGCTTGTTCCTAACTGGCTCTTATAACTTAAATTAACCCATTTCTATTAATCTGTGTTTTGCTATGTGGCTTTTTATCCCTCATTCTGTATGTCCGATTCCCTTCATGTCTCATTGACATCTTCTCTGTCTGGAAATCCCACCTATACCTTCTGTCTAGCTATTGACCATTCATCTCTTTATTAAACAAATCACAGCAATATATCATCACACAGTGTACAAATATCCCACAACAATTCCCCCTTTTAGTCTAAATAAAAAGGAAAGGTTTTTAACTCTAACATAGTAAAACTACATACAATAGGAACAATTAATTATCAAGTAAGAATTATATTCACATTTGTCCATTTGAGTTTGGCATATTTGGAGAAAATACTCTATTATCTATCTTATCTTGATGAATTTAAAGTTTTATACCTAAACCACTTTCTGTCATAATTTATATTACCATCCCAGCACTATCTTCTTAGACCTCAAAATATATTCTTAGATAAACAATTAACTTTTATGTCTCTCAACCTTATACCTCTTTTATGACTTTCTTTTCCGAATTTGGTAACAATGAAAATTGTAATTATAACTATGTATTTTCAACTCCATCAGAGACCCAAGAAGGATATAATATTACCTGAGTAAACAGGAATGCAGAGCAGACAACTTTCAAAGCTGTAGAAATGACAGAAGCAGCTGGCTGTCTGGACAGTCACCCAAGGTTCCTCTGCAATGTTGGGGCATCTGTCTTCAGCCTACAGGCCTAGAATATCTGATAGACTTTTCTGTGAAGCAGGAATTTTAAAGGACTGTCCTACCTTGTTTTGGCAAAGTTTGACAGTTGCCTTCTTTTCTGTCCTGCTTATCAAATTTTGACAGCATACTGTCAGCAGATGAGGCAAGGGCAGTTTCTTGCCCAGTGGCTGACTTTGCCACAACAAAAGCAAACTCCATATGGAGGTTCTTCAATGTACATCATCCTTTTTTGAAGTAAATTGGTGCTACCTAGAGCAGATGTGTCTCATTGTTATGAAAAGTCTTAGGTTATTAAACATTTTAAATGCCATATTCTGTAGGTCCCTGAAGTGTTTGAAGACCACCAATCTATCTAAAATATATTTTTGTTTTACCTTAGAAACATGCTGAACATAACTACAAGTTTGATTGTTATAGATGACTAACTACTAACCTGTATTTCTTAATTATACATTACATTTTTAAATGAGGACTAGTCATTTTAATAGCTAAGTATTTTAATATTTAGCATGGAAAGCTTTAACTAGACCTAATGGAACACTAAACAAATTACTTTATGACTGTGTAACTTAGGAGCATGGTTAGTCAACAGACAGACCTAGGTATTTTATATCTTCTCTGATTTTTGTCTCTTGGTAACTTAAAGACTACGCAAGATTTTATGATCTGTTTTAGTCGCTATTATATAAACACACACACACACACACACACACACACACACTGAGAGAGAGAGAGAGAGAGAGAGAGAGAGAGAGAGAGAGAGAGAGAGAGAAAGAGAGAGAATGTATATATACCTTCACAGAAATGTATATAAACATATATATGTGTGTATTTGTTATTTATTTATCATGTACACATGAATGCTTTGCTTATGTATATGTATGTGCACCATGGGTGTACTTTGATCCTACAGAAACTTGGAGAGGGCATCAGAACCTGTAGCTAGAGAGTTTTCTCTCCGGGTCCTGTCAAGCCCTGGCAGTCCGACAGCCCACTTATAAAATAAACACACAGACTCTTACATTATTTAAACTGTTTGGCCTAATGGCTCAGGCTTCTAGCTATCTAGTTCTTACATCTTAAATTAATCCATTTCTATAAATCTATACCTTGCCATATGACTTGTGACTTACCAGTATCTTACATGTTGGTACTTGTGGTGGTGGCTGGCGTCTCCTGACTCAGCCTTCCTGTTCCCAGAATTTTCTTCTCTGCTTATCCCACCTATACTTCCTGCCTGGCTACTGGCCAATCAGCATTTTATTTATACAGAGCGATATAGAAACTCTCCAGCTACAAGAACCCCTGAAATGAGAGTTGGACATGGCTATGAGCCACCACATACATGCTGAAAACTGAACCCAGATCATCTGAAAGAGCAGCAAATGTTCTTAACTACTACTGAGCCAACACACCAACACTGTATGCGTTTTAAATGAAAGAATTTTATGAAAACTAATGACATAAATTATTTAAATGCTTGCTACAGTCACTGACATGAGGTGATTGCCATAATAATGTTTCTTTTGCTGATTGCTGTATCTTTTTTGGAGAAGTTTGCATATTATTGCTCAATATGTGATATCATCTTATAAACTGATTATTTCAATCAAATTCCTGGAATGATTTTTGCATTCTGTTTTCTGAACACTGTGAGACTTCCTACTGTTTGCTTGCTGAGGTTTTCAGTATATTTTTCTCAGGTTTTGATATTCAGCCCAGCAAAGACCCTCCTCTGCAATCCCATGGTGCTTTTGTACTATGTAATAGAACACACTTTATAATTTGGGGAATTTGATAGCAGATAGAACAACAGCTTTAGACTCATTAAGGGTAGAAGATAATCTTAAAATTTAGACAGGGTCATTGACGGAACACACAGACCTGCATTCTTGGGATCTTTTGAGTTATAGGACGGTGAGAAAGACGGTGCACTAAGCATAACCTTGCTCATTCTATTTCATCTCTTGGAGCCTTCAGGCTGCCAGGAAATAGTCACCTGGGTGCTAGCCTTGAATTTAAACCCCATAGTCATCCTACAATGTTTGAGATGAAATCAAGTTAAGCAGTCCTTGAAGGGTACTTTAGAATATTTCTCCTGGCAGGTTGCTCTAAACCACATTGTTTTGGCTTGATCTGTTCTTCTCTAATATTATTAACAGGATGATTCATGATATAGGTTCCAATAACACATGTTTAAAATACAGAAAAGAAAGTGTGAATTTTACTTTTCTCGTGATCTCCAAAGGTGATGTCATAACTGAGGAAAACCTAGCATAAAATTTGTTGACTGCTTTTTACATGGTTTTCTCGATTACTGGACATCTCCATCCCTGGAGGAAATGCTTGAGGAGATTTGGTTAGACTAGAACCAAAAGTTAAGCCAGAAACACGTTTTTCTCCCATGGCCATGTTGCAGACTGGCATTTTATGATACAATTCTACTTTCACTGCTGGTTCCTGGAAGTGCTACAGATCCACACCAAGAGACAGCATTTGCTGCAAGAGGAGAAGAGAGCAATCATGTACACATTGATTTGACTGAATGGAAGCTAAAATGGAAAACTAGCCTGACTTTTTATTACTCTGAGGACAAACAAGAAAATAGTATTTCCGTGTGATAAAGCTTGCATATTATCCAAAACCCTTCTTAATTTTATTTAGTTCTCCAAATCCCACATCTTAAAAAAAATCACTCTAAATGAAAAAGTTCTCATAATCTGTTTACCTTAACAAATGAATTGATTTGTTACATGTAGCAGCCCAAATCACAACTGTATGGCCCAAGAGATTTTCAGCAAATAACCACAAGGCCACTACTCATATTAAAATACCTAACTAAGATTACCAGCACTTAAAAAGCCCCATGCTGCCTTCTCTATTAATATCCCTCCATCTTTCCCAGTGTTAACTAGTCTCCTGATTTTAAAAACCACCTTTGACTCATTTTAAACTAAATGTAACTATGCATTGTATATTTTCTGTTGATACAGTCTTGGTATGCAGCCCAGGCTGCCCTAGAATTCATGATCCTCATGCCTCAGACTATGAAGTGCTGTTATTACAGGTATGAGGTGCATGATATACAGTTTTCCATCTGGCTTTTTTTCTCTCTCTCAGATCTTTGTTTTTGAGATTCTGCTGCATCAGTTCTCTTTGCTGTATAGTAATTCATTCAATGGTTAGTGCATGAATTGCATGTTTTACTGTGGATTGTCTTTTCATTATTTCTAGTTATCTACTGTTATAAATAATTTTATTGTGAAAATGGTCTTACTAGTCCTTTGTCATGAATGAGTAAATGTTTATTTCTATGGGGTGTATGGCTGAGAGTGTAACTTTTAACCTGTCTTAAGTGTTCTTTTGCTCCTCCCTAGTGGCTACCAAAGGTATCATAACATGGATTTTTAAATTAATATGGCCCAATGTAATTTAGTATTTTATAGCTTCTTGTACGTGTGTCATTTTAACGCCATAATAAATGTTACAGCTCCAAAATGTAAATCTCTAAACCCAGCATCATTAATATGGTCCTCATTGCATTTTCTTTCCTGTTGGTGATGTAACAAAAAACCACAAGCCAATCAACATATTGGAGGAAAGTGTTCTTTGGACCCACAAGTACAGAGGTTATAGTTTATGTCCATTGACTTTCTGTTTTATGTGTGAAGACACAGTATCATTGGTAAAAACATGTCAGATAAATGTTGTTTATTTTGCTGCAGAAGAGAGAGACAGAGAGACAGAGAGAGAGAGAGAGGGGGGAGAGAGAGAGAGACAGAGATAGAGACAGAGACAGAGACAGAGAGATTACATTCCTAGCCACATACCCTACATGAATATGTATTTACTCATTTACGTCAAGGACTAGCAAGGAAAGCTTCATAACAACATTATTTATTACAGCTGAGAAGTGGAATACTCTTTACAGTAAGATGTATTTTTATGCTCATTTTTTTGCTTTTTTCCTGGTTGTTCTCCCTATATTTAATTTTCAAAAGCATTACTGTTATATGTATGAGTAAGGTTTTCACTGTATTTCTCCTACATGGGTTCTATGAAGTGTGGCCACTGTGGCTTTCCATTTCTTACTACCTTGGAAAAATTAATTGTTTTAATATAAAAGCTTTTTACCTTTTATGTATATGTTTCCAACTGTTTTAGTGTTATCAACCAAAGGTTTGTATTATTTAGCATTTGGTATGTCCCACAGCCTACGAAAACACATTTTCAGTTGACTTGATTTCACCTATGATGTCGCTGTGTTTGAAATGCCCATGCTATTGTGTTTTAAAATAGATTTTTAATAGTTTTAAAATAGTTCTTGGGTTAAATATACATCTTTCTCCATTTAAGATATATAAATTACATTTATTTTTAAGTATATGTATGAAAACTCTAATACCTAGATCAACTAGAGTTCATGGCTATTGTTTTATACTGGTTTTGCTCTCTAGCTGCTTGTTCTATTTTGCCATTGTTTTTTTGGCCGATTAAAAAAAAAACGATTCAAGCAGTGTTCATGATATCACCAGCAACTCCAGAATATGTTTGTGTTTTTTCCTTGTTGGTTTATTAGAAATACATTCTAGTCCCTTACTGACATGCAGCTAAAGCTGGGTTAAATGACCATAATTTAGTTTGATACTGAGCTTGCACCAATTTGGATTCAAATCTTTTGTTGGGATTCAGACCTCTCTTACTCCTAAATCACAACTTTAGAATCTATTCTGGAGACTATGGGGTGTTTGCTGAGCTTGCTTTTCCTAGACTGGAGACTCTTAACTCCAATTTTTTGTTAACTGTAAATAAGAGTTCTGCATTTGCCTAGCATTCAATTTAGCTTATTTGCCTACTGGACCCGAAGATACTTAGAAATCCATACATGCCTTGTTGAGAAGAACTTGCGAATGTGTGCTCACCATTCTCTTCAGGAGTGTCCAGCAGAATGGGTTGCTGAAGCCCATCTAATGGGGTTAATCCACGGCGTCTACTTAATGATAAAAGGAATTTATTTGGGGGTTAACTCACAAGACAGAATAAAGGAATTTCTCGCAGGATCCTGGAAGGGTGAGGCACATTCCAATATGGTTCTGTGGAAAGTTCTGCCCTGGTCAGTACCAGAATCCCAACAGGAGGTAAAGGAGGTAACGAGGTAGTGAAGCAAAAAGAGAGATCCGCCTATATGCATCCTAGGTCTTAAGGGTCCCTGGTGGCCACATCCCAGGGGAATGTACATCAAGGTCATTAGAAGGTGTAATAGCTACCTGCTACCTTACTAGGGGTGGTGCTTCAGGGCATGGCTCAAACAACCACCCACTACACCTATCTCAGTCTTGTACTCCTAGGCTTCCTGCTTAGCTTCTTAGCCACTTTACTGTGTATGGTTAGGAATTAGCCCAGGATATTGGGAAGAAAATAACTTACTGAATGAAACAAAGAAATAAAATAGGAAAGAGCATGACTGTTCCTAGATATGGTTGAGGAGAAGGTTTATTGTAGATAAAAGGGAGAGCACAGCCGGTATCAGGGACATCTGGGAGAGTCCAAAGTGAGAATAACCCTGAGCTGAGCCATGTGAGGGGCGGATAGAGAGACAGAGAGAAGCCACCATCCAAGAGGGACAGCCTGGGCCAAGAGACTGGCCAAGAGAGTAAAGGGTAAAACAAAAAGGGCCGGGTAGCCAAAATGGCAGTGTTATATTGGGAAGAACAGCCCAGCCCCTGGGCTGGAGAAGTTAGGGTAGGGGGTGTGGTATGCCAGCCGTACCCTGTAACAGGTGGGGCTGTGGTCAGTATGCTTTGGTATTAATGGGAACTGCAATTAGCCATTTGTCCCAGGTTTGAGACCTAACACTTCTATGACAGACTCCATAACACATATATTTATAAAATCAACTTTATACTTTCAGCAAAAGTAGTGAAAGAAAAAAAATCCCTTCTTTTAATGAGCTTCAACTTATTGGATCTAAGAAATATTTGAGCAATTTAGCCTATTGGCTGGGCTATTTTTAATTCAGGAATCACTGATTTATTGACTCCAAAGCCAGTGTTGAAATCCTAAGTCATTTATATTCTAGAATTCAAGTAATGTCTACATTGCTCTGTTTGGAATATAAAACAGAAACAAACAAGGTAAAAAAGATGAAGTAAGTATCTCTAAAAATCTCACCTTCTATGTTTAATGCTTCTGTGATATATTTATTTAATTGAATGTTTTCCTTTTGACAAAGGATCGACTTTAACTTACAATGTCCAGAAATAATAAACATTTACTTATGTGCAATGGTTTTTCACTCACATTACCAGTGAGTACATTTTCAAGAGGCACCATTTGTATATTTTGGAAAACTGTATTACAAATAGTGCTGTGCATTGGTTCAGAGTTCTACATCTGTAGTGTTCGGTAAGTTGTGTGCATTTTAGTTCTTCATGCATTTTAGTATTGAGCCACTGTTTGAAGAGTCTTTTATATGATGCAGTAGGCAAGTGTCTTATATGTTTACCTAACATTTTTATGAGTACATAAATAACTGAAATAATCTCAGGTTTATAAAGCAAATATTGACTCCTCCTCACATTCTCATTAGACAGCATGGGCTTATTTTTTAACCTATTAGCATTCAAACATAGATCCTTATCCAGGAAACTGTGGTACCACCCAAGCTTTGGAGGAAGAATATGATGAATAGAAGATGGAGAGTTTTTGTTTCCATGTTAATCCAAGAACTTTAGAAATCATCAGTTATGATAGAGTTCTCATTCTGGAGGCTTATCCTTATTTTGTTCCAAGATGTTATTCAGAGTAGTATACTTTGAACACCTGAACCCCAGGGAACTGGCTTTGGAGAAGTGAAGTCCTTGCTGTAACTACCTGATACTGTAATTTAGAAGCCCTTGGAACTTGCTTCTGGGAGGCTTTGGAACATCAGACAAGACAAGGAGAGTGTAATGAGTGATTCTAGGGGAGGTGGGCAGAAGATGGCAATGCCTATAAGAATGCAGGCAGCAACATCCAGGCTCATGTGGTTTCACATGTTAAGCAAGGGCCTACTGAGAAGTGAACTAGAGGTTACTGTATCATACTGTGGCAAAGAACTTGATGCATTTTGTCAATGTCATGATGCTTTTTGGCAGACTAATTAGGAAGGCAGAGAAGTAAATGTGTTGGAGGGAATTTTAAGGCAGGCTCCCACTCAGCTGACTTTACTCGTGTTTAGAGGGAAATATTTGAAAAAAATAGGTCAGATGAGTTTAAAACATTAAAGTGTGGACAAAAATTGTTGCAATGAAGCAATGGTTGATTAGATGAGCCCCACTAAAAGGAGACAGTGTTTCTTGGACTAGAACAATAGAAAAGATGGCTTGAGGACATACCAGGAATTGAATGAGACTCAGTCATTCTGGGCTCTGGGATATAAAGGGGTAACACCAAAAGACTGCTGGAAGAAAGAAGCTACAGGGTTCCCTGCTGGAACAGGGCTTCATTGGTTGCTGTATTTTCAGATACCCATGCAATCAGAAGCCACTGAAGTCATGGTCTAGGTTGGGCTAGGTACTCTTCAAGCTGGCAGCAGTCTTGGGGTCTAGGTGATGTCAACACTTCAAGATGTAGAACACAAGAGTTGCAGGATTGTGGAGGTGTCCACCATGATTTCATAAGAAAGATTGGAGACCAAGAAATGTGTAGCAAGGTCACATCTCCTTTAGCAAGCAACTGAGAGGTCAAATTATCAAGACATGAATGAAGCCAGATGCAGTGAAAATAAACACAGGTCTTTAGAGATACTAGGTGTAGAACTGTTTGCTCAGGAAATCCATCAAGAACCCAAAAGTGTGCCTTTTAGGCTGTGGCCATCAAGGCTATAGAGGCAGAGTTGCCCAGGTCCCCTTGAATGACTGTAGCTAGAATTTTCCTGGTTTTGCCTGGCCCACGGTCAGAACAAATCTCTCTCACCAGCCAGTCCCGCAGTTGCTCAGACCCAACCAAGTAAACACACAGAGAATTATATTGCTTACAAACTGTATGGCTGTGGCAGGATTCTTGCTATCTAGTTCTTATATCTTAAATCAACCCATTTCTATTAATCTATAAGTTACCATGTGGCTCGTGGTTTACCAGTATCTTAACATCCGCTTCTCATCATGGCTGCTGGCAGCGTCTCTCTGACTCAGCCTTCCACTTCCCAGAATTCTCCTCTCTCCTTGTCCCACCTATACTTCCTGCCAGGCTACTGGCCAATCAGTGTTTCATTTATTAACCAATCAGAGCAACACATTTAACATACAGAACATCCCACAGCAAATGACATTTTTTCTTCTTCTAATTACCCCCAGTTTTGATTCTGGAGCTAGTGATAGTCCTGCTGTGTTTTGGTCATTTCATCCCTTTTCTCTTTTCTACATCTTCATTTCACCTTTTAGGACTAGAGATGCTTATGCTGTGTCAATGTATGTTGAGGGACTGTAATTTGGCTTGGATTTCACATAGATCCACAGCTAAGTGCTCTCTCTCTCTCTCTCTCTCTCTCTCTCTCTCTCTCTCTCTCTCTC
>CABHPP010000995.1:27150-50101 GCA_902168425.1 Peromyscus attwateri
CTCTCTCTCTCTCTCTCTCTCTCTCTCTCTCTCTCTCTCTCTCTCTCTCTCTCATTTTGTTTTGTTTTGAGTCCCAGAATAGATGTTGAATTTGGACTTTTGAACAATGTTGGGAGTGTAGGGACTCACTTGGGGACTTTTAGAGATGTCCTAAAAGGATTTTGCAATGCAAAATAGGCATGAGCTTCTGAGGGCTTGTGAGACAACATGGTATGGCTTAAATGTGATTGTATAAAGTTTGGGAGTAAGCCAAAGATTCATTTGGAAAGAAATGATAGCATGAAGAAGGAAATGTACAACAAGGTCTAAGAGCTTGTTTTATATTCAGAAAATAGGTATAAAGGACAGGATTAGAAGTGACCATTTAAAGTATGTGAGATAGAATTTAATTTGCTTATTTTCATTTAGGAAAATACAAGAAATTATATTATTTGAAGACAGAGTTAAGAAACTGAAAAGCTGTCTATGTTAAAACCATAAATCAACATATAAATTTATGGCAAATATCTGGGATGGGATCATGCCTAGTGTTCAGTATACACTTTATACACACATGTCTTCAGATGCACAATCTGGCTTTAATGTCAATGAAACTTGATGTAGGTGGACCTGGCCAGAATCTCCTTTTGTAACCTCAGTCAGACATGATCAGGCATAGAATCGTGATTTAAAGGAGTAGAATACATTAAAGAAACACTCGATGTAGAGACAACACCAGCACAGGCAGAGATTAAAACATAGGGATTGGAAATTTTTAAGTGTTAAGCATGTCCCTTGCTAAGCATGTGTTTATTCTTGTTGTATAATCAGTGTGAAAGACACCATACTTATTGAAAATTTCTACTTCAAAATGGAATAAATCCATTATATTCTAGGATACCAGTGGCAAGTCAAGTAAGTTTTTTATTTTTCTCTTATAGTGGAGAGAGGTTGATGCTGAATTTTAACTCTCCAGTCCTTGTTTTTATTTTGATACGCTCACTTTAGTAAAGCTATTTTTCTTTGAAAGAGCTCTGGGACATAAATCTTAGGTGGGTGGTGCTTTCAGATTGGGGACCAACTGCACTGAAAACAATAGAAACAGTGAATTGCACTGTAATTCTGTAAATGGCCCTACTTTCCTTATGCAATGCTCACTTTCAGCAAGTAAGATGGACATGACAAAATCTACTCAGCACAGAGATGACAAACGAAACCAAACCCAGAAGTCCTGGAGTCCAAAGAAAAATGATGGGTCCTTGAACATTTCATTTGGAATCAGCTTTTCAGAGAGGAGAGGGGCTCTTTAAATTTTTATTTTATTTTATTTATTATTTTATTTTTCTGCATCTGCCTCACCTGGAGCCTGCCGCTGAGAAGAATGAAGCCACAGAGTGATTGCTGAGATAAGAGCACAGAGAATAGTTCTGCAAACACAGGTGTTCTCTAATAGTGGGATCAAGGATAGTTATGAGGATACGTTGATACCAGGTGGATGGCAGTAGTAATGCCTTGTGAACTATGGTGCCAGGTGGATGCAAAAGCAGTGACCCAGTTTCCAGAACAATAAACAGCTGGAACAAGTGATCTGAACTCTTTCTGGTAAATTTCTTCAAGAGACTGCTCATGCTGAGGCTAGGGCCCATAGAGTAGGGTTGCTATGGCATTTCAAAATCAATTGGTTTTAAAAGCAGGGAGATAATGGATTTAAATCCTGCCTCATTATTCCTTCATGCCATATTCACATGCCACTGAGGGTTTGGGCTTATGGAGATAACTGTACAAATCTAAAGAGATTACCACAAGTATTCTATGAAATGTACACAGAGCTCCTGGTTCAAAAATGTGTGTTCTGTACGTGCTATTTCATCTTTTATTGAGAAGTAGATGCTATAACTATATGCAGCTGGTTCTTTTCATTTTCTCCAGAAAAATCTCTAGTCATTCCAATAATACATTCATACTGTAGACTAGTTATAAAAGATAAATAAGTAAAAAAAGTTATTCATAATAGCTTAATTAGGAGATATACAGTTAATGTCATTACATATTTATATATTTCTAAATACTCATCACAAACACTTCTGTTCAAATCTTTATAGTCTATTTTCAATATATACACATGTATAGAATATATATATTATAAAATGCAGAATATTTGTAAAAATAATAAATCATAGTGGTACCCCATACTTTTGTCACATAATATTATGTAGTTTTAGGTTCATTTTGGTTCATTTAATCTCCTCTTTCCCCTTCTTGTACTGTTATACTCTGACATATTTAAATAATATTAAAAAAGCATATAGTCTGCTGTATGTTTCAGTATGCATACCCAAAATATCCAGGTATTTTTTATTATGATCTCATGTTTTTGTTTTGTTTGTTTGTTTGTTTGTTTGTTTTTGTTTGTTGTTGTTGTTATCCAACATATTAGCAAGGCCACAATGATCATTGCCTCTCTCCTAGCAGGGTCATGCTGCCCAAGCATGATAAGAAGATGTCAGAAAGTGGCCCAAGAAGGACAAATACCCAGTCATCAAGTGTAGCTAGAGTTTTCCAGTCCTGCCTGACCCACGGTCAGGACAAATCTCTCTCACCCGCCAGTCCCGCAGTTGCTCAGACCCAACCAAGTAAACACACAGAGACTTATATTACTTATAAACTGTACGGTCATGGCAGGCTGCTTGCTATCTGTTCTTACATCTTAAATTAACCCATTTCTATTAATCTATAAATTGCCACGTGGCTCGTGGCTTACCTGTATCTTAACATGTTGCTTCTCATCACGGCAGCTTACAGTGTCTCTCTCTCTCTCCACCTTCCTGTTCTCTCAGTTCTCCTCTCTGCTAGTCCCACCTACACTTCCTGCCTGGCTACTTGCCAATTGGTGTTTTATTTATCAATCAATCACCCACAGCAATCAAGTTTGAGGCCAAGGCCAAAAAGAAATGATCAAAAGGCAAAGCTCAACTATCTAGCCTGTTTCACAAAACTGCTTATGACAGCCAAATTCCAAAAACATCAGCAATTTCCAGAATTTAAAATCCTGAATCATGACAGGACACTGGTGGAATTCAGGTTTATCTGATACATGGACTACTCGCACTGAATGTGAGGTCGAACTGTAGACCTTGTGTACATCCTAGTTCACAAATGAATCTGTCAGATATGCTAAACCTATAGGCTGAAGATGATGCCCCAATGTTGCGGAGAAACCTCGGATGACTGTCCATTCTTCTTGACTTGTGGGTGGCTTCATCTCTTTTATTAAATGCCAGTCTACCATTGAGAGGTTAGACTCTGTCAGCCTAGTTACTCTTTCAAGAATAACTGTTTCAGCTACTGTTCCACTGCACACCAGAAGCCATCAGTCCGCTGCCTATTCAGCTGCCTTCAAAGAAAGGGGCACTGTACCTTTTCTGGATTGCAAATCCACTCAGCAATGGAACCACATTGTCCTGGCCTCAGAGGATGCCTGTTGCTAAAGCTGCAACCACACTTGTCTTGGCAAGGATCGGTAGTCCTTTGTTTTGTGGCCTGTCTGTCCATTTTGGATAGCATACTGTCAGCAGTTGATAGGAGGGCACTTTGTTGCCCAGTGGATAACTTTTGCCACAATGAAAGTTAACTCCAAAAGTCTTTATTTTTTTCTTCATTTCTGGATTGGTACATTTTTCCTTCAATAGTGAGTAGCTCCGTTTGCATGAGTTTCTAAGCTTTCTGCTGTTTTTGTTGTTGTTGGTATCCAGGTTTGATCTGTGGTAGTCAGGTAGATGCAGGGTGTTATGTCAATGTTTCCTCATCTTTGTTGAGACTGGATTTGTTTCCATTATGTGGATCAGTTTTGGAGAAAGTTCTGTGAGCTGCTGAGGAGAAGGTATATTCTTTTGTGTTTGAGTAACTGCTCTGTAAATATGTTAGGTCCATTTGTAGATGGAATTGAAGATATGTAGTTAGTCTATCTGCTTCTCTGCACAAATGACTGGTGGGTTTCCCAGGAATGCCTCTTGGGGTTGAGCACTGGAATAAACCAATAAGTTTGGGGAAAGAAGGTTGGAGGGGAAGACGTGTACAGTCTACTAGAGATGTGGGCATGGAGGGAGCAGAGGCCGCAGCAATGGCCTGCTTAGCATACGACATGGTTTTTCTGATAAGTGGTAAATATGCCAACCATAGAATGTGTTAACTTCTAAGTTTGTTAATTTCCTATAAAAAGGAAGTTAATGGACTCTCCCAAGTTGCCAATTTTTGAAATTCGGGACATTTGTAGATAATTGTAGGCCAGCCTGGACTACAGAGCAAGAATATCTATCTCAGAAAACAAACTAAACAAATAATAGATAACTAAGGAAATTGTTGTATCATTATTAGTAGTTATTAGCACAGCACAGATAAGACAAAATATTGTCTAAGAAAAAAATATAGCAGTCAACGGTAATCACAAAAGACTGTATTCAGGACTCTCACCACAGGAGGGAGGCTCTTTGGTCATCCAGTTTTGCTAACTGGCTTTACCCAGTGGAAAAGCAAAGTTGTGAGATCTCACGACAGCAGGAGCAAGGGGAAACCAACATTGGACTCCCATCTTCTCAAAGACACTGGCATACAGAGACACTCTATGTTCTGTCATCTGGGACAGTTACATTTCAAATAAATGTGGTGAGTCTTAAGGACAGCAAGAATTGGTCAAATAGGCCATGCACTTCAAAAGGAAAACTAAAGAATATAAAATAAATTAGGTCAGCAACCTCATGTCAGGGAGAATCTGAGTAGAATTCATTAACTTAGGGTAAATTTTAAGCCATCTTTTTACTTTACAACCTTAAATTTCCTGAAATTATTTTCTAATGAATGAATAATTGCATAAGGATTCTGATTTCAAACTTTATAAACTCTAATATTAATGTCTCTGTCTTTCCTCATAATTCAACTGTGCTAATATCTGAAGATATGAAAACAATGAAATATGATTACAAATGAAAATGAACAGGGAAGTTAATGAACATGTACTTGCTCTAAGATGCAAAACCACTGACAAAATTATACTAGCCACAATGCTACTGGAACCTCAAGTTCATACTGTTTGTCACTCTGACAAAGAGGAGACAAAGAACACTTGGAGAAGTAATTTTCTCAAGGTCCACCATAAGGGAGGTAACGGGAAACTTTCTGTCTCTAATTTCTTCCTGAGGTGCGAAGGCAGTCAGAGAGTTCAAACGCCTTTTATGGACACTCCAGGTTACAGTGAGACAACAGATGAGAGAACCCGGTACTCAGCATGGTCTTTCACTAGAGCATCATCTGCAATTACTTTAGAGGTGGTCTGATCTGAGATCTCCACCTCCTCGGGGATGGCATTTCATTCTCTTTCCCGGCAAACCAATGGCTTTTCTGTAAGCTGGTTCATGTGAGCTGAAGAGAGGAAGCAGCTTGGCGGATGTCTTGCTCATCCCAGGCAACCATCTCGGCATCCTGCCGTGCTGAACTCCGCCACTGCTCTCTCACATTTAAGTTTTTTTTTCTTTATTCATGAGAAATCATAAATACACACGACGAAATTTAACTTAGTATTCTGGATCCTGCATGATAGAGTGCTGACCCATCAGACAAGATATTCTCACTGGTACAGTAGTGGTGTGTTTGTTACTGGGTAATTAGCAGCTCTTTAATAAGATTTGAGGCATGGTGAATGATAGGAAATTTCTTGCTTGGTACTGTAATCATGGACAGAAGCCCATGATTGGAGGTCATGCTCTAGGGTAGAATCTGCTATTGTTAATTTACTAAATTATCATACTGACAAAGTGCCTTATAAGTATTTATGGTTGTCTTAGCTAGTTTACTTGTTTTCCCAGACAGGCACTCTCTAAGTAGCTCCAGCCGTCTTTAACTACTAATATGACCCAGTCTGGCTTTGAAATTGTGATCTTCCTCACCTGTCTTAGTTTCACAAATGTTGGGATGGTAGGCCTGTGTACCTCACAGGACTGGTCACCTTCCTGGAATTTAGCATACCACATGAAGAAGATCACTTATTTAAACATCAGAGAGAAAAGGAAAACATAATGGTGTCTCCTGCTGTGTGGAAATAGGATATAAGAGACATGATAGTATAATCCCAGTGGTGGAGAGGCTAAGGCAGGGGCATCTTTAATTTAAGGCCAGCCTGGACTACAGTGCAAAACATCTATCTTGGAAAAATCAACTAAAAAGACCACTAAGAAAAAACTTACATGTATTGGCCCAATTACATTACAAAAAACATAAATTTATTAGAATAGTATAGATTAAGAACTATTACAAATGAAATTCTCAAAAATTCGATTAAAATATTTTTGAAAATGTAACAGAAATGATAAAAAACAACCAACAAGAACAAAATTATGACAAAGGGTAGTGGTAGCGTGCTCAAGACTTTGAGTTTAACCCTAAACAAGCATGAATATATACATATATATATATATATATATATCTGTATGCATGTATATATATTAAAATGCAATGTCATTGTAATGGTGGTTACCATACATTTGGTCTTTTTTAATTTCCCTGAAAAATGTATCTT
Organism: Peromyscus attwateri; assembly: GCA_902168425.1. NCBI lineage: Eukaryota > Metazoa > Chordata > Mammalia > Rodentia > Cricetidae > Peromyscus > Peromyscus attwateri. The sequence continues at coordinate 33,698 of CABHPP010000995.1, forward strand.
GGATATAGACAATTGAAGTAGTACTTTTATAAAAATAGTACAGAATTATCAGTATAACTAGTACGATATGAGCCTATTTTCATAATTAAAGTCAAATTTATAGAAGTAAAGACAATGTTTTTGTTCATTTTTTCATAGGTCTTCTCTATTTTATGTGAAATATCTTTTTATGCAAAATAATCATTCACAAACAGTAAAGATTTATTATTTTCCAAAATAGAACAATTTAACAAAGATCAAAATTTTAAATGATACATGGCAATGGATGAGTTGGAAGGTAGAATGCCTCCTATAGAAAAACGTGGAGTCATGTATCACTGAATATCTTAAATGTCCACAGAACAGGGCTATATACTAAACTAGGTGCTTTATGCAAGAATACACAAAATTTCAGGACAGAATGAAGGTGGTAGGATTGAAAGAATTAAGGGTTGTGCTGGTAAAGTCATGAAATATCTAATAACCTGCTTTAAAAAAAGATACATATGACAACAACTTACCCTTTGTTTATAACTTTATTTTTGTTACAATTATGATGCATTTCTTGGCTCTTTACCTTATTGTGTCATCTTTAGGAAAGATGTGGGTTCTGGGGATCGAACTCTTGCTTGGCAGCAAGAGCCCTTATTCACTGAGCCAATTCAGTAGCCCTAGTTTTGTTCTTTAGGTATATAATGGAAGTGATTATATCTTCTATCTTCTTGTCACTCTTTCCTGTGAAAATCAGCAGCTAAGCTTAGTTATTTCAAGGACAGAAGGTAATAGTGTAGATGGAGAATCTGAGGGAAAATCCCTGGCTCCAGTAAGCACCAAGTTGTGTTCAGTTACCTGTCCCATGAAGATGTGAGTAATGATAAAAAGCAGATATGGGAGACAGAGGCCACATTTGGGAGGGAAGCTGATAAAGAGGTCCAGTGACCAAGTCGATCAGAATGAGGGTTGGGCCAAGAGGCTTCCTAAGTAAGCAACTCTGGTCAGGGTGTGGTGCCATCTATCGCTGGTTCAGCTTTGATCTTGCAGGGTGGCCTGAAGATATCTGATCTCTTGAGCTGATTTTTCAGGAGATCATTGTGCTCTGGGGATCAGCGTAGCCCTCCTAGATGACACACTCATACACGACGGTCTGTCTGTGAGGTTTTGCTGTTCCTGTGACCCCAGGTGACTTCAGGTTTAGGACAGTGACTTACCTATGCATTCAGCCTTGCAAAGGAATGAGGCAGGTTAGTAGGCACTCAAGCTGCAGTGTGAGACAAAGCAAAGAAGAAAGACAGAACTGAAGTCAGAGGCACGGGGTGCCTTCCTGTTTCAGATTAATCTGTGTCCAAGTAAGCACTCAGTACCCTCTAACCAAAGCAGCTTTGAAGGATCTATGTAACAGTCAACTTAGCAGAAAAAGGGAGGGTAGTTTAAGAGTAAAGACCCAGTATTCTAGGCTCATATCACCGAGGGTACTGGGACTCAGTCGGCATTCCCTCTGGAACAATTGCTTTATCCTGTAGGAGGACAAACATACAGAGATGCTTCTGGTCTCAGTCAGTGTCCCAGGAGGTTAGTGACAACTCTTGCATGACAAATATAGTTCTTTCTCCAATTCTCTGCAGTATCCTGGGAGACAATTGATCTAAATCTGCATTATTTTAGAACACACTTCTGCACTCATGTCTATCTGGTTAATTATCTCGAGGTATTAACACCTCCTAACCCGGAAGCATTGACAGAATATTTTGACTCAAAGAAAATTGTATTTATTTATTTTGCTTTTAATATATTTCTGTTACATAATATATTGCACCTGGCTATGGGCCACTTTAAACATACAGAGAACAATTCATCTATCACCTAGATTTAATAAATCCAACTTTCTTTACTCAGATCCAGCATTAATGATACTTCTGAGGCACTGGATTCTCAACTCATGTGGACCACTAGTCTCCATGGAAACCCAGTAAAAGCTGAGGATTTTGTCTCATGAACATTCCATATGTATAAATTGATATACCCTATGCATGAGACACATACCCACCATGGGAGGTCTATGTGAGCTTCAGGGTTCAAGTTAAGAAATATAAGGTCCATCTATGTGATTCACTGTGACTACAATTTGGTTTCCATCATACATATATATAAAAGAATTGAGGTGATTTTATAATCACAAGGCTTCTAGGATAATTTGAAAATCAAGTTTCAAAATTGTGGCAATTTTTAAATAAGTAAGGTGGTTAAAACAACTATTTTTGAATAATTATGCTATCCATACTAAAGTAGATATACCTATTTCTCCATGTAATGAAACATTGGCTTCTCTGAGTGTGTGTGTGTGTGTATGTATTTATGGGAATTATTTCAGGCTGTTTTATGAGTGAACATGGGGAATAGAAGAAAGAAGAAAAGTTGTATGCTCAACTTAAAAAAATCCATCTTAATTTCTATATTAAGCTTCCATGGGGTACATGCAGAAAATAGAAAACTTATTTCTAATGGAGTCCATTAAGCTTTCAAATATTATATAATACAAATTTTATCCTTCAAAACATATTCTGAAAGGCTTGCTGAATTTGCCTTCCCCAGTATGAATTGTCATACACTTAAGGGAATTTGAATACTGTGTTGAATTTGCTTGAGTTCTCCTTATAAGGAGTGGTCAAACAAATGCTCTTTTACTATCCTGATAGCTGAACACAGTGTAAATTTTTTTCTGTTGTATAAAATAAGTCCAAGTATATCCTACATTTATTTTAGTACTGTATAACTAAGAATTGTCCAAACTGAGCGGCATGTAGAATATGAGGCAAATTAAAGGATAAATAAAATATGGTAATTTCAGAACCAGGATGCAGCTTAGTGGCAGAGTGCTTACTTAGCATATGCAAGATCCTGAGTTCCGCCCCCCAGCAACATACACACAAAATATTTGCTAATGTAAAGAATAGACGTTATTAAAATAGAATGGTTCCATTACTAACTGTTTAGCATATAGGATGATGGGCAACTGTCATTATTAACTTGATGAGATTTAGGACCACCCAGGAGACACGTGTGTGTGTGTGCTCGTGGACATGTGCCCAGATAGGGTGAACTGAGGTGGGAAGACCCACCTTAAGTTTGGTAGCCATGTCCTATGGAATGAGGTCTCAGACAGAATAAAAATAAAAATAAAAACAAAAGAGTAAGTTGAAATCAGCATGCATCTCTCCCTCTCTCTGTTTCCTGTGCAGGGTGCGCTGTGATCAGCTACCTCATAGGCCTGAGAAGACAGTACCCTCAAATGATGGGTCCTCATGAAGCTTTCTTTTCATAAGCTCCTTTTGTCAGATAATTTCTCACAGAAACTAGAAAAGGCTACTATGTACGGGTAGTGTTTCATTTTTAGTGAGAGGTAGGTTGTTACTGAACTTACAAGTGCTGGTTACTGAGATATTTCAAAATAGACTGAATTGGGAGCTGTTATTAGTGTTGTCTTCTCTCCCTGCCCGTCTCAGACAGCCCTACCCACAGTATGATACTGGTTGGGGCTCGAGGCAGTGTGTTTGCTAACAATGAATCAATCACCTTCAGTGATAGTGCTCCCCTCTACATACATATAACCAAATATTCTGTATAGGTATAGACATATACTGGAGGGTGATCTGTGATGTTTAGCTCATTAATATCTGGGTCAATTCCTTCATCTGTAAAATAAAGACGACCAAAATGATCAGTTCCTGAAAGTCAAGGTCTAAAAGGAAATGCTAACTGCAGATTCGTCTGACCACAATGCTGAGAGATCAGCCCTGAGTTCTGTACACTGTCCTGCTCCAACCCTTTCATGCCACTTTACCCTTTGTCTTAATTGGACCTTCTTCTATTTCTGTAAAAACAAGAGAGACAAACTGAATGATCCTCTTATTCTTCTCTTGCCTGAATGTTCTTTATATCTGTATCTATTTTCAAACTCCATCAACTACTAACTATTTATTATATGCTAGATACATTCCTTTACCTAGTTGCCATGGAAATAATAACAATGATTAAAATGTGACTAGAATTAGATTCAGCGTAGATGAGGAATTAAAATTCAAAGAGATTACTCTTACTTCATAACTCAACGAGAGTCTAAGCTTCTCACTTGGGTTAAGATTTCACAGAATTTATTGTCCTCTACACTGGGACACAATTCATGCACAAATGTGTTATCTAAAATAAGCGTACTTTTTACAGCATTTCCAGAAATAGTTTGTCTTAGCTCAGGCTGCTGTGACAGAAAAATCATGCACTGGGCAGCTTAGACAACAGAGTTGTGGAGAGGCAAAATCTAAGATCAGGCCTGACCCATCTGATGGCTGGTGAGGACTCACACTGTCCTGTGGGCATCCTTCTTTTTATCCTTATCATTCCTGGGTCACACACAAGCTCTAAATGTTTTTGGATTTTTTTTTCTTTTTTTTTGTGAGAAGGCAGGAATCCTACATGGAGGCTCCCTCCTTATGTTCTCATTAATCTGAATTACCTTCTAAATTCCTGGCACCATCCAGTCTCATCCCACTGCAGAGCAGGCAGGCCTGGAGGACTGGGGTAGACTTTTAAGGCACCTAAACCTGCTGTTCATAAGCGGCAAGTTATTGGGCATGCTCCTAAACCCATTCAAGTCCTTCAAGTCCTTCAGCTTAAGCTTGCAGACTCTCTCCTAATGTAACAACTACCAATCTTTCTGCAGTGAGGACCAGCCAATGCCCTTTCTACAACCCTTTGCCCACCCCGTGATCTGCTTGTACTGGCTGGCATGACTGCTGTATCCAATCTTTCTGTATTAGTCAGCTTCAGTTCCTGTAATAAAATACTGCACACTAGTGTTTCTGGGGACAGAACAGAAGAAAGTTCATTTTTCACTCTTTCAGATATGTCAGTCTTAAATCAAGGGGCCAGCAGGTTGGAGGCCTCTCCTCTTGGCTAGCAGACACCCACCTATCCACTTTCTCCTCACCAGCCACATCAGAACTCTTCAGCTTTTTGAAGATATCTGTGATGATGTTAGAAACAGTACATACTCCAGAGTACTTTTGGGAATGAGAGCAAAGCCTTTGAAAGAGCAGTTTAGAAACTTCACAGCAAAGAGAACCGCAGTAAATGGGGTAGGTTGGACTGAGTTGTGGGGCAGGGCATGACATGTTTATGAAGTGGCCTGTTCACAGAATGTTTCTGAAGCCTGATGGGTTCATGCTTCGGTTAACAGCAGCCTACAGGGTGACAAGGGAGGTGAGGCTGAGAGTTGACAACAGAGAAGGGCCCTTTAGCAGACATAGGCAAAGTGGCCTCTCTCCACACAAGTTCCCCCTCCTCACACAATTTCTTGATGTCTCTGTAATGTGTTTTCTAACTGATAGACTCACCTAATATTTTCATATTTGAACTTAGTCTTTGCTCCTGAGGATTGCAAATTTAGCCTGCTAACCTATTCCATAATTTTCCACTTAAGAACATAAACAATGTAATTCCCCTAGGCTGTTTGTTAAATGGAAGAAAAAAAATGGAGGTTGCAAGTGATTTTCTTTCATTCTATGATTTCATGCCACAGTAATTGTTTAGTAATGCTTAACTAAGATACTGTAACTCACCTTGTTAACAACCCAATATTTCCCACTTCATTTAGACAAAAAGCATCAGCATGACACCCTATTGGCCCACGGTGAGCCCACCCCCACTGTGTCTTGCACCCTGTACCTTGTTACTTTTTTTGCCCAGCCACCAACCCTCTTTCCTTTCTTCCTAGGCACTCAGTACTTTCCAGAAAAGTGTCCAATGCATTCATTTACCAACCGTATTGCCAAATAGAACACAGTCTAATCATGAAAGGGATTTTAATCACTTTTGCTAAGAGTGTCTCCTTCATAGTGAATCTGATAGTTGTGGTTGAAGGCACCAATACGATGTAAAATAAAAGGAAGTAATTTATTTGGGAAGCAAAATAAGTTCCTATCACTACTATAGATATTAATATAATAAAATAAAATTAGTGACAGTTTTCTTTTTAACACTGGCCCTTTTACTTTTATATGAACCTATTGAAAACACCTGTGTTCATTTCATTCCTTTTGCTCCTCTCTTTATTTGGATAGGATTGTCCTTGATGGCTACCATAATATTTAGTCATTGAGTTTGCACTGATCACACTCTTCACTTCTTCACAAGCATACCGTTATTTTTTTAAATGAAATCATGATGGTTAAAAAAACAGCGAGAAAAGTGGAGTAGAAAATAGGAGAGAAAGAGGAGGAAGGTCAAGCTCTCCCTCTTTCCATGTTCTCAGTTACGTTAGCACTTTCCACCCTGTCTTTACAAGGATGGTGTCAGCCTCCCTGCTGGGAGACTTGGATCCAGACTCCCTTCTTTAGGGAGACTTCCTTATCTGGGCATGGAAAAATAAAATCAAGGAGTAGGAGCTTCGAAGGAGATACAGACTCTCTCTTTCTTTTCCCAATTGCAACATTTCATTTCCTTTACAATAGGAAACTAAAACTCACTTAGGGAGAACATGTGTTCTGGGTGTTCTTATCAATGGCTACAGGAATCCTTGGGTGCACTTCTGTGTCATACATTTTCGAAGAAACTGCTCGTTGGAAACGCTGCAGAGCAGCAAAGACTTGATGCTCTCAGGGCGTATTTGAGTCTCGATACCATAACTAGAGGGAGAAGGACCAGACAGCACAGCAAGGGGCCGGTCATGCTTGACAGGTGTTGTTACAGCATAACACTGAACAAAAGGAAAAGAAAAAGAAAACAACAACAACAAAAAGATCATGCTTTCGAAAGGGGGGCTCCATTAATGACTGCAAAATACTCAGCTTTGTTTACACACAAAGAATTCAGTCTTCTCACTCTTAGCTCAACCTTGAAAACATAGGCTCATTAGTCAGAAAGGATCTGCTCTAATTATGCTTCAAATTAGCAGCTCCCTTGGAATGCGGTCTATCCCTTTTATTGAGTGACATACAACTCAAGAGGGATTTACAGAAACCAACTTGCAGGAAGTCTCACTGTTACTTCTTTAAGTAGGATGTAACTTTGAAAATCCCCTCTCTCCTCACTGATAGTTCCAGACATGAACCAGCTCAGCAGATCCCTCCTTCCTGTGGAGTTGAACAGAAGGCAGCCTTCAGTGAAAGCAACAAATTGAGCAAGTTGGTAAGTGTTTAAATCTACAAATGTATCAAAATGGCAGTAACTAGCATCATTATCGAACTTTAAAAGCCTATCTTGGGTACCTTATTTCTGCTGGTCTTCTCTCTGTAAGGGACTATGAATTAGATGCACACGGTGTGCATTTATCTTTGGTACTAGCTGCCATCAAATTTCCATCACTTATCGAATAATGAGATTCTGCTAGTTTGGCCATTTGGAATCAGCTGAGAAGCTTAATAGCTTTTCCTGCATGATACACACTCATTGGGCCTCACAGCAAAGTCGGAATTAAATTCTACCTCAAAGATTTATGAAGCAACGCATCTGTGTAGAGAGCTTCAAACCTGCAGGCAGATGTCAGTGATTGCTCCTACCATGACTGAGGTTTGATCTTCAAGTAGACAAATAATAAATGAATATTTTATACACAGTATATATGTTAAAGTTAAAGAAAGTATATTAAACATGAGTTAAAATATCTGGCAACTTTAACAAGACAAAGAAAAAGAAATGTTAGTAACTTAATTTCCTAGTAGCAGAAACACATGCACACTTAAGTAATGTTATAACAGGAGGTAAGGGGTGCCAAGACATATTCCTCATATACAATTACCCCAGGGCACATAAGATTCATGAGTTCTTATACTCTGGGTGACACTGTATGATGGTCAATGGATACCTACAGCAATCTGAAAATTTACATAGACAAAGTCATGGTGCCCCTCCCAATGGTGTCTCAGAGGAGGAACTTAGTCTTTCAGAAATAACATGTGAGATGTGTGGCCAACCAGGAATGCTCAGCAGAACATGACACCTGTGGTATGTATTGGCAGTTAGACAGTTCACTGTTAAATGTGTCAGATAGCTGTCCACTCCACTATACAGAATACAGACGTCTGTGACAGAGAATGGGGATGGAAACTTTCTAACACATACCCTACTATTGCTATAAACTCTTACTTAAAATGATTGGCTTCATCACTTCTCCTCTTGCTGTGGTGAAATACCCTAACAAAAGCAACTTAAAGGACGAAAGGTTTAGTTCAGGTCACAGTTAAAGCTATAGTCCATCATGGCAGAGAAATCACTGTGGTGGGAGATTGAGGGACCTGCTCACAGGACAGCCACAGCCAGGGAAAAGAAAGAATTATTGTTTGTGCTCAGCTAATTTTTTCTTTCTATGTGCTCTATAATCCAAGTCCAGGGAATGGTGCCACCTTCTTTACAGTTATATTTTCCTACCTCAACCTTGTCATGATAAGGTTGAAGACATGGCCAAATCCTGTCCTCCAGAGTCCTTCACAGGCATGCCCAGGGGCTTATCTTGTTGGTGACTCTAAATTATACCTAGTTGATACTTAGTATTAACCATCATGACTCTACACCTTGTAGAACTGACATCCAAACATTACATTTAAGCCATCACCTTCCAACCCATGTCCCCATAAACTCATATATATCTGTAATGCATTTAATTCAACTTTACAAGTCCCCATAATCTGCAACTATCCTAAAACTTTTTAAAAGTTCAATGTCCCTTCTGAGACTCAAGTAATCTCTTAGCTATTAACCTCTATAACATCAGAATGTTATGCATTTCCAATATATGAAGGCAAGGAATAAATGCCGCCTTTTTGAAAGGCAAGATTCAGATAGAGCAAGGAATGGTCTGACCAATTCAAGACAAAAACACAGTATGGCAAAGACCCAATTTTCTTGCTCCATTTTGGTATCTAGGGCTCATAATACTATCACCTGGACTACATGGCTAGGATAGTCACTTCATTTCTGCTGCCTGTATCATAAGCATATATAGCCTACGTCTTTGGCAAGCTCCACTCTGGGCCTGTTAACTATCATTAGTGGATATCCCATAGTACTGGCATTTCCAAAATAGAGGGTTGTCTATTCCATGACCCTCATAGTTTCACTCAATGGCCTCTTAAGGCCTCCTTACAGCTACTCTGATGCTGCCACACATTGCCTGATTCCAAAAGCTCTCTGAAACCATGGAACAAGACTCTGTGATTTGATCATTCTTATGTCTTTAATATCTGCAAATCAGTGTCATGTGTATGATGCTGTCACGTTCTACTTCCATCTTGGTATGGAGCCTGGTCCCATTAAACTACTGTTATAAAGACATCTGTATACTTTGGTTCCTGAATCTGCAACATCAGTTTTCTGGGCTGTTATTTCAATGAGTTGGAGCTTTTGATGGGTGTAGTCTTTTCTTATTTTCAGGCAGATTTCTGATCCCGTCAATGATGAGCATGAGGTTTCTTTTTTAACAAGTACAGAAGCTTTGCCCTCATCACTTTCCTTACATGCAATGTTGAACTTCTTCACACAGATTTCTTTGATGAGACTCCCACTTCCCTTCCCTTTTGGTGTCTCTCACTGTCATTCTAAATTAGAGCACTAGGAAGTAGCCACCTCCAAAGCTTGATTGCCATCCTGCTTTGAATTTCCTGTCAAACGTGTTAGTTCACTGGTTTTAAGTTTGCTCTTGGTGAAGTTTTCAGGATATGAACAGAATGAACCCAGAATATAACATGGATTGTCTCTCACCCAGCTCCTGAAAGAGGTTTATTCCCCACTGACACTGTCTGACCTGGACTTCCACTCACTAGGAAGTTCTTGTCTTCTAAGGTCTGAGGAGAACAGTGCACTAAGCCTTGCTTGAAACGTTCAAGGACATTTCTAGTTCAAAGTTCCAAATCTTTCTACCTTTCTCTCACAAAGGGATTCCAAAGGCCTAAAAAGTAGATGGCCGTATTTATTGCAACAATGACCCCAATCTTCAGACCAATTTTATGTCTTAGTAACTTTTCCTGTTGCTAGGTTAAAATATCCTGACTAATCCAGGTTAAGAAATGAGGGGTTTCTTTTTATCTCACAGTATGAAGACACTGTCCATTGTGGCATGGAAGTCACAGAGGCAGGAAATTGAGGTGGCTGCTCACATTACATCCACAGTCAGGAAGCCTAAAGAGATGAATGTTCATGCTCAACTAGCTTTGTCCTTTATGTGTTCTCTAGGACCCAAGTCGAGGGAATGGTGCTGCCTACTTATGGTAGAACATCCCACCTCTATTAATGTAATCAAAATAACCTTTCACAGGTATGCCCAGAGACTTGTCTTCTAGGTAATTAGATTTTTTTTTCAAGTTGATAACCAATATTAATTATGGCAGTATTAGGCAATGGTTCAAGCCTGTAGATATAGAAAAGCATTATTACATAAAACCTTCCGGAAAGTTCAGGACTCAACTTCTAGATGGTAGACCTGGGTACATCTTGAAAAATAAACTTTCTTGGCAATGCTCAGATTTTGGGCCACATGGTACTGCAAAGTTATCCCATTAGCCATAGTATGTGATCTCCAAAGTCATTAAATGGAGAAAAATGCTTTGAGAGCTTCGTCAATTAATAAAAAATTCTCTACATTTTCTTCATTTTGACTCTTATCAGACTATTATATTAATGTGTAATTTAATTAAACACTTGCTTAGATTATAAACTGATTTATTAATAAAACGTTGTAAAAATGTGCTTTCACACATTCAGATTTGCATATTTATTCATCTGCATGCTAGCTGCTCAGCTTATTTACTTTTGGGTTACTTTAGCATGAAGGTTGTAAAACCTAGGGCATCTTTTGCTTTATTTTACATTTCTTCTCCAGTGATATTTATAACCAAAGAGGCTTGTCTGAAAACGACTAGGCAAGCCACTTTCACTTCTGTCAATTGTACCATGGTTTTACTCTTTATCTATTTGTGTTTTAAAAAACAGATTTGTGTTTTACCAAGAATAATGTAGAGATGACTTTAAAAACACATAGGCCAAAAATATTACATTCTAACTTTCAAAAAAATTTTGAAAGATCAGTTTTAAAAACAAACTAACTTGGCAGTAAATTCTTACCTATGTTGTATAACATTATGGATAATATCTGGAAATTTTTTGTAGGCTTTGAACTGCAAACATTCTGTGTTCCATATGAGAAGTATGAATAAATTACATTAAATGGTGCTGCCTAAACTTCATTAGAAACCTCATGTAACTCATATATTTTATACCATACTCCCTATATGAAAAATTTTAAAATCCTGCATTTTGAATCCCTAGAGACTTAGGGTACAGTTTGTAGACCATACCGCTAGAATTCATTGTCATGTGACTGTATGTTCAAGATTTTTCCTTAGTATTTCTTGTTTATGGCACGTATTTCTATTTTTAAGCAGTTTAGAACATTTTGCTAAATTATATGTATGTGTTTCTCTTTATGAATATGTGCATGTGAGTACAAGTATCTTCAGAGGCCAGAAGAGCACATCACATACCCTGGAGATAGACACAGAGAGTTATATACCATCTGTCGTAAGTGCTGAGAACCACACTTTTGTTCTTTTCAAGAGAAGTACATGTTCTTGACCACAGGGCCATCCCTTTAGCTCCTATACCTTTTATTACTAAATTACATGTTTTATACAATATTGTTCAATGTTGGATAAAGCATATCAGCTTACTAAATAAGAAGATCCTAGGGGCAGATACATTTTTTTCCCTATCAAATCAAACTTTGTCACTTTGATTTCAAAGACATTTTTATTATATTTAGGGTTGTTAACCTTTTGCATTTGCTTTATGATTGCCACTTTACAAGTGAGAAACAAAACACATCAGATTTCTCATTCTCTATAATTTAGGGTTCAATTAGATTGAATAAAAATTACCTTTACCCCTCTATTTTCTTTTATTGAAAATGTATTTTTTCAGAAAATATACTCTGATCGTGGTTTTCCCTCCCTACCTCCCCTCCCATCACAATCCACACCATCTACAGCCTTACAGTTTACCCATAGGAGAATAAAAACAAAGCAGATATCTAAATGAAACAAGAACAAACACACCAGAAAAGAACAAAACAAATACACAAACTAAGAAGAAATGGACCAAAAGCATAAGAAACACATACATGCAATGACAAACGTTTATCCACACAGGAATCCCATAAAAACACAAAACCGGAACCCATAGTATGTACACAAAACACCTGTAAGATTAAAAACAAGCAACAAAAAGCACCCCCAAAACCCCAAAAGCCCCAGAAAACAAACAAACAAACAAAATGCCTGGCAAAACATTATGAGACAAATCTTCTCAAAAGACACCATTGTGTTAGTTTTCTGTTAGTCATCTATCTATTCTGGGAATGGGAGCTAGCATTAAGAGAGGTTTGTGTCCCAAGAGACTCCATTAGAAAAAAACTGCTTTTTCTTATGTGAGTGGGGTTATCAATTAGAGAGAGCTTTTGGATTAGACATGTGGCTTATGTTTGCTTCTCCTTTCAGTGCTGGGACCCCCTCTGGCACAGACACATACAGACCCCGTGAATGTTGCCATAGTCTCTGTGAGTTCATATGTGTATGTCTTCCTGCTGTGGTTAGAGGGCCTCGTTTGCAGTTTGTTTTCACTCCCCTTTTTCAGTTTTCTCCACTTTTCACAATGACAAGAATGACTGACTGAACCTTGTTACTAGAGCCTCAAATTAGTGTATGGGTTCTCAGTCCTTGGTAATGATCGATACCGGCAATAGTCACCCAAAAACTGCTTAATATTTTAACAACAGTAGTCGAGTCATAAGCAACAATCAATTGGTTCTTGATTCCTTCCAGTGTAGAAAGTGCTCTATTAGCCATAACTAAACTACTATAAACCATTCCTGCCTGGTAATGAGGCCATGATGTATTGGAATGTTCACTTAAGGGCCAGATACTAAGTATCCCCCCCCAACACACACACACACACACACACACACACACACAGGCCCATGCTAGCTTTAATCTTTCCTCTTTGCTGGTTCATATTTCCATGGGAGCAATCAGGTCCTGAGGCACTTTCCTGAAACATAACATATTCCACCTGACATGGTGTTCAATATTTTATAAGTTAGATCTAAAAATGAAATCTCCATTGCACAGCCATGAAAGAGAATAGCTAGAGTTGGATAAATGTGTGCGAGTCCTGAACAGGTGACTGGACATCACGTAAGTTCCGTGAGCTTTGCTGTCTTCTTCTGTAATATAGAATAGAAAACTCACATTGTTCCTCTGCTTAAAAGGAGGAGTCGTGATATAATGACATAAAGCATCTATCACTACATCAGTCAGTATGCATGTCAGTAAGTTAGGTCATTCTGCCCCACTGAGAAAGCAGTTCGGTGTCAGAATGAAGCAGCGTGGTCCAGGAAGCTAGTGTTTTCAGATTTCAAAGAACACACAACACTGACCAGTGTATATAATGAAAGAAATGTTTCAAATGTGCCAGGACTTCCAAAGACTTTAAATATAAAAATTATATTCCATGTATAATAAATCTTGTTAAAGCCCCATCTGTTGAACTGAATGGTAGTACATGGATCAAAGCCACAGGTTAGGAAAGACCATTTTAATGGAAATAATAAATGATGGACATAGTGGTTCTGGATACATTTATCTGGAAGATGTTCACAGGACTTGTGCAGGTTCTTGCCTGTGTTTAATGGGATCCAATGGCTTTAAACCATCAAGATTCACTTGCAGGGTGCTAGAAAAAAAAAGGATAGAATTTTAGGATGATTAAAGAGTCAGGCTTACATGTTGATAGTGTTGTTTCACTATGAAGCACTTGTCAAAATCACGCCTCAGAAATTCAGGACTCCTCCAAGCATAAAAGGGATCTTACAAATTCTATAATAGTGAAAGAGATGTCAGCTTCCAGTTTACAATGGGAGGTTATGTGATGGCAGAATTGGTGTGTGAATAAAGGATAGTTTACATGTCTGTGGTCTCAGGGATTTTTTTCTGGGATACTTCAGATTAGTCACCATCTTAACTATAAGTTCATTGCCACAGTAAAGCAGACATCTTTTCTTGTATCACATTGCCATTTTAGAGAAAGCAATAACCAATTCTTGTCACGTATTCTACTTTTGTACTGAGAGTTTAGGATGTACAATAAATAAGGCAGAAACTTATACGTTTAGCCTTGTATGTATAAAATGGATAACATTATTTTCTTTCTTTTTTGCTATTTCCAGATGGGCTTTTCTGTATAGCCTTGGCTGTCCTGGAGCTCACTCTGTAGATGAGGCTGGCCTCGAACTCACAGAGCTCTGCCTGCCTCTGCCTCTTGAGTGCTGGGATTAAAGGCATGTGCCATCACTACCCAGCAGATAACTTTATTTTCTTGAACAATATTTATAAGTAGTTGCGTTGGCCAGAGAGAAATCCATAAGCTTATTTCATGTGTGATATTCTGTGATATCTCAGGAAAGAAAGTCTAAATATAAATATCTATAACTGTATTCATGTATCTGTCATCTACTTATCTATCATATATCAATCAATCCATTCATATATCGTGTGTGTGTGTGTGTGTGTGTGTGTGTGTGTGTGTGTGTGTGTGTACTATTGAGAAAAGTTGAGAGCCAAATGTGCTGGATCTGTCACCAACATATCAGTAAATTATTTTGGAACAGAAACTGTGAGTTATATCTTTTATCCTTGTGTGAAATTATCTCAGTTTCCCTCCTGGTAGGAAAATATACTGAGCTGCATCCCAAGTCCTAGATACACTTCTTTAAATTTCTTCTTTCCTTGAGAGATCAATCTGTGTGCAGGAAATGCTTGTGGTTGGAACTCACATAATCTTTTCATGGATGAGCTAAGTTCTTCTGGGTTTTACATCTTTATGTACAAGCAATAAGTCTGAGAAAGCTCTTTTTACCACAAGTCTTCCTATAATACTGACCATATTGTTTGAGACTAAGTTCTATTTACTTATTTATTTGTTTGTTTGTTGTTGAGACAGGGTTACTCTGTATAACAGCTGTGGGTGTCCTGGAACTCACTGTGTAGAACAGGCTGGCCTTGAACTCACAAAAATCCACCTGTCTCTGCCTCCTGAGTACTGGGATTAAAGGATGTGGCAACACCTCCTTGCTGGGACTAAGCTCTTGACAGTTTCATAAAGAGATAAGATTGACTCATTGTGAACCTATGTTAAATAGTACCACTCACCATGGAAACAGGAAATCAATCTCTCTGTGTAATGGAAAGTTTATTTTGAATACTGAGGATAAGAGAGAGGATAAGAATAAAGATATGAGAGTGGAATGTAGGCAATTTAGAGGGCAAATAGATATAAGCCCATGATCTCCCTTTTTCTCCATTTCCAGAAAAATTTACTAAAACTCAGAATATGTTTTGTGAGAGTTTCATGAACACTGATATTTGAATGAATAAAAAAGAACATAATGTAAAAGAGCAAAACATGTAAAACCATAAAAACTAGATATAGGAAGCAATTCTCATGGTTTAGCAGAAATTAGTGTGGCTTATGTTTTTCTGCATGCCAATCTTATTTTGCTCTGGAGAGCAGGAGGGGCTCCTGCTAACTTTAGTGGACACATGTGCATGCACAGCCACTGCAGAGGAGCTTGCTCTTCAAATAGTCTGTGCAAGGAATGGGTAGGCTTGACTTCTGAGAATTACTGAACCAGAGCAGCGGCACACACAGTTACTGGCTATAACACTTGTCTCTGCATCTCTATAAGATGAACATAGATGTGACTCAGCAGTGATTTAATGGCCATCTATCTGCCCCCAGGAGAATTTATGTGGTCCTCCAATGTTACCTGCGGCTGCAGACATCAGCAATGGAGCTGATTCACAAGGGAATTACTTCGTGTGTCTGAAAGAGAAGGAAAGTGAAATGGATTGGATTTCAGGAAGAATTGCAATTTTTTGACTACTTTCTGATAGAGCCTAAAGCTTTTGTTTCTACAGTGTGAGTTCAACCACATATTTCTCCAATAACCAAGACTGTAGAGTGTGGTAGTCACATTCATAACACACACACACACACACACACACACACACACACACACACCCTATTCATAATGAATCTCTATTGTTTTTCAACTCTGAGCTCAGGTATGCTAAAGCCAATATTATTTAACCCATTGACTGTACTTTGGATTTCCTAGTGTGGTTTGTTTTCCAGATTTTTAATTCCTGTCAATGCTTAATAAGTTTACAGCATTTCTAGTATATTTAATTAATAAATATTCTGTTATTTAAAAAATAGTATACTTTATTATTCTTTTTTTTAAATTTATTTTATTTTATTTTACAATATAATTCAACTTTACATATCAGCCATAAATTCCCCCTTTCTCCCTCCTCCCGTCCCGCCCTT